>AWUE01011403.1:0-68561 GCA_001974825.2 Corchorus olitorius | reverse complement strand
CGCCAAATCCATAGGTTGAGTGCAAACACGAGAGCACAACAAAGGTAATTCACNCACACACTGTGAGGAAAATTTTATTACTAACTTTTCTTTGTGTGTAGGTACAATGGAGATCAAAATCAAGCCAATGATGTGGCTACCTCGTTGCAAGCTATCATGCAACAATTAGGCACTATATCAATAAAATTGAGGCTTTGGGGGTTCGAAATCAACAAGCTCCACTTAGTTTGGTTGATAGGAGAACTTTGAGTGCCTATGTAAAAGGGGATGTTCTAAGGGAGAATTTGTTCCATACTAGGATGTATGCGAATGGAAAGCCTAGTAGTGTGATTATAGATGGAGATAGTTGTAAAAACATAGTTAGTGATTATTTGGTGAAAGAGCTACAACTACCTACTTCTAAACATCCTAAACCCTATAGCTTAAGTTGGATCAATGATAGAGAAGAAATTAGGGTTAACAAACAAGTTTTGGTTACTCTTTCTTTAGGCAGGTACAAAGAGGATGTCTTGTGTGATGTGCTACCAATGCGAGCTTGTCATGTGTTGCTTGGGAGACCTTGGCAATTTGACAACAAGGTGAAGCATGATGGTTAGACAAACGAGTACTCTTTTATGCATGGTAAGCGGCCTTTTACTTTAGTTATCACTTCAAGAAGCTTTAAAAGATCAAATTAAAGTGAGAGATGATTTTGCTAAATTGGATGATGAATTTAGGGCTAAAGAAAAGGGTAACACCGGTTCTCAAATTGTTGATTGTTTTGATGATAAAACAACCTTATTTTCAAAGAGTAATTCTAAATCTGTTTTAGATGTTGTTTGCGATGATACTAAACCTAATTTAAGTGTTGTTTGTGATGACTCTAAATCTATTTTAGGTGTTGTTTGTGATGAAACAAATTCTGTTTTGGATGCTAATTGTGATGAAAACAAATCTGTTTTGGTTGATCATAGCATTGAAAATAGGACTGTTTGGGGTGAAAGAAAAGAGACTTCTAAGAAAGTTGTTAAATAGTGTATGTTAGCTAAAAGTGAGATTAAGAGTGCTTTGCATGAGAATTCTGTTTTGATCTTACCTTTGTTTCGAAATACACTAATGGGTACTAACAACTTGGCTGGAGATATTCCAAGCAATATTGTGTCTTTTTTGAGTGATTTTGTAGGAATTGGACTTGTATTGATACAAGGAGGGAAGTTTGTAGCATACTTTTGTGAGGAAATTCCTAGTCGATTGTCATCCATTAGAGAAATTGAACTCAATCCATATGGTGTGCGATACAAGTTCATTGAGAGCTTTCCATATGTGGTGCGCTACAAGAAAGGTAAAGAGAATGTTGTAGCCGATGCTTTGTCAAGGAGGTATGTTTTACTTTCCATGCTTGATTCTAAGTTTCTTGGATTTGAGTTTATTAAGGAATTATATGCTAGTGATGCTTACTTTAGTGATGTGTTTAAAGCATGTGAGAATTCTGGATTTAGAAAGTATTATAAGCATGATGGATTTTGTTTAAAGAATCTAGATTGTGTATACCTGCTTGTTCTTTGCGTTTTGTGCTTGTGCAAGAATCGCATGAGGGTGGTTTAATGGGTCACTTTGGTGTTGATAGAACATATGAGATATTGCATGAACACTTCTTTTGGCCTAAAATGCGATATGATGTAGGAAAGCATGTTTCTAGTTGCATTACTTGTTTGCAAGCTAAATCTACATCTAAACCTCATGGATTGTATACTCCTTTGCCTATTCCTCATGAACCATGGACTCATATTAGCATGGATTTTATGTTAGGATTGCCTCGTTCTAGGAGAGGTAAAGATTCTATCTTTGTGGTTGTTGATAGGTTTTCTAAAATGGCAAACTTTATTGCATGCACTAAAACTGATGATGCCATTAATGTAGCTAATTTGTTCTTTAAGGAGATTGTTAGACTACATGGAATTCCTAGGACGATTGTGAGTGATAGATATGCTAAGTTCTTAAGTCACTATTGGAGAACTTTGTGGGCTAAGTTAGGTACTAAGTTGTTATTTTCAACTACTTGTCATCCTCAAACTGATGGTCAAACTGAAGTAGTTAATAGAACTTTGTTGACCTTACTTAGGGCATTGATCAAAAAGAACTTAAGAAATTGGGAGGATTGTTTGCCTCATGTTGAATTTGCAAACAATAGAAGCATACATAGTACAACTGGAATTTCACCTTTTGAATGTGTGTATGGCTTTAATCCTTTAACCCCATTGGATTTGTTGAGTTTACCTTTGAGTGTGCAAGTTGACATGGATGGACAAAGCAAGGTTGAATATGTTAGGGATCTTCATGCAAAGGTTAGAGCAAAAGTTGAGAAGAAAACACAACACTACATGAAGAATGCTAACAAGGGGCGCAAAGAGGTTATCTTTGAACCTGTAGATTGGGTTTGGTTGCATTTGAGGAAGGAAAGGTTCCCTGAAAAGAGGAAGTCTAAGCTCTTACCTCGTGGAGATGGTCCATTCCAAGTCTTGAAGAGGATCAACAACAATGCATACAAGCTAGATCTTCCTAGTGAATATGGCAATGTAAGTGCTACTTTTAATGTTTCAGACTTATCGTTGTTTGATAATGATGCAGATTTGAGGACATATCCTTTTCAAGGGAAAGGGGATGATGGAGAAGATGAGCATATGCGGCAAGAGGCTTGGAAAAGCTTGAAGATGCTAGGGATGTGCACAAAGAAGTTTCAAGCTCATCGGAGTTGGTTTCAAGCTCATCGGAGTTGGTTTCAAGCTCATCGGAGTTGCCTAAGATGCCATTTGATCCATTGAAGATGCCTTTAGGCCCAATGACAAGGGCAATAGCTAAAAGGTTCAAGGAAGCATTATTGAGCCTCATTAGAGTTCATCTTGAAGAGTTGAAGGCCATCGGAGTTCATTTGAAAGGCATTAAAGATCATATGCAAAGGAATAATCCTATCGATTCCAAGTTGTGTACTCTACTTGAAATCGATGAGCATTAGCCCATTAGAGTTGTAATTTGGCCATTGTGGGATTTATTTGATCTTAGATTAGCTTATTTTTAAGTTTGGATATTATTTGGGTTGGGCCTGGTTTGACTAAGTCCAATCCTTGTTTAATTATGTCTTTATTTCCTTATCCTAGTTGGGTTTGGACTAGTTTTACCCTAGGCCATATATTTGGACGAAAATTAGGTTTTATTTTTGGATATTGGTCAAACCCCTTTGCCTATATAAAGGCATCAACCCCCTCTTTTGTATTCAAGTTGAGTTGATTAATAAATTGAGGTTTTTACACACAAATTGATTATCTTAGCTTCATTGTTCTAGTTTGAGCAAAACTTAGGGTTCTTCAATCTTGTAGAGTCCTAGCAAATAATTAAGTTGTGATAACTTGATTGTTTGTGAATCTTGTGATCTTAGGTGTTCAATTGCAGGTCAAATTGGAGGTCTAAGGCCGACGGAAGAAGAAGATTTCTTAGGTGAAGAAAATCGACATACTCATCTAGAAGTTGAAGTTGTTCAAGTTGATTCTTGGCAGGTCACAAGGGTAGATTTGAATCTTAAACAACTAGATTCGTATCAACAACCGAAATTTACTTTTATAATTCAACAAAATCAACACAAACCATATAGAACATAATGATTATCGAGTAATTAACCAAGGGAGAAAGGACCAAAACAGGGCGAAAAAGTTATCCAGGTTAAAAGTTGAAAAGGGATGTGAGTAATTTCACCTGATTACAAAATAATGGGTAGGATATATAATAATTATTATTTAAAATAATAATTATTTACTAAAATTCGGCTCTTAATTAGGAAAATAAATCCTTTTCCTATCTGACTTAGAATTAAGGTGGCACTGAATCCTGCTAACCTTAGGTTTTTAGATGAAATCCTAGCCACTCATCTTAATTTCGTAAGTTCAAAGACATATTTACCCTCAAGTGTAAATTGAGGTATAAACAATGCCCCCCCCAAGCCTAATTCCTTGATCAAAATAATTTGGGCTTGAGTTATAAATAGACGAGGCCGGAAATTTGCCCTCCCTTTCATAGTTAACGTCGACATCATCATCTCCTCTAGCCAACCTTGTGTCGAAAATTTCAGCAGCTAGAGGACTCTCATGGAGTCAGAAAACAACAATTTTCGTGGCAAAAACAACCCAATTTGACAAGCTCAATCCCTAGGTAACTCTAGCCGAAGCTTAGCACTACTTGAAGCATCAAAATTGATAGCTAAGGCTAGGGAAATCTCATCAAATCTGGAAAGTAGCACCCCTCTTCAATCCATTAGAAACCATCATTGAAATCAAAGGTGGTTTTACCAAAACCGGCATCTCCACAAGGTATCAACTTCTAATTTTGCAATTTGAGTAACATCTTAGCATATATGCGATATACCATATATTGAATGAGTATGTATGTCGATTTCATGGTGAAATTAATTAGGGGTTGAAGCATGTCGACTTGCCTCTTAAGAATAGCTTGAACAATTCGGCCTAGGATCAAGTCCAAATTGCATGTAAATTTCGGCATAAACCCTAGTTTTTGCCACGAATTATGGTGAAATAAGTTGTTGCATAAATTCATGAAGTTAATTGCATGAAAATATGGCTTAATTTGATGAAGAATAAACCCTAAAATTGCCGCAAACGCTAATTGCCATGTAGAAAATTTTGGGCAGCAATTCAATTTGATCCCTAGGGTTTTCCATGTAGTTTTCGACCAAGTTGGAATTTTAGTCAAAAAATTAGAAAATAATAATAAATTAATTGATTTCGGCATATTATAAGAAATAATTGCCAAAATGATTAATTATATGCAACAAAAATTAGTCATGCACGACCTGCTTGCTTTGCTGATTATCTTTGTTTTTGTGTTTCGTACAGTGAATGGTGCAGCAACTGAATCTGACGAAGTTAAAACCTGGAATTGGAGATGGCTTTTCGTGAACTTAACTCCTTTCTTTCTTTTTCCAAGCATGCAGTTAAGAAAGACCTGGAGGTTCTTCATAATATTACTGAAACTTGATGCTCTTCCCCTAGACTGGAATCACACCTTGCTCAATTCTGGCACTTCTTTCCCACAGTGTTTAAGTCATTTGCTGCTGAATATACTCAAGTTACTAAATCGCTAGTCCAATTATGTTTGGCTAAAGCTGACTACTTTACCTGCCGAAGCAAAATTAAGCTAGAAATTGCGAAATTCTATGAATTAACAATTCCATCCAGCCAAGAACAATTGCTCAAGAAAGAATTGATTAACCTCAAGGCCGAGGTTTCTCAAATGGAAGAAAAGATTGCCAGCCTTGCTGTTGATAGGGAGAATGCGACAATAGAAAAGAGTAAACAAATTGAAGAACTTGTTGCTTCTTTGATTGATATCATCGAAACCAATGAAGAAATCAACACCAAAAACCTTCATTTGACCGTCCTAAACATGATGTTCGACTCTTGGAGGGAGAAAGTCCCATGCATCTTTGATATCGTGAACCAAGATGAACCCCATGAAGACGATGAAGTCTCTCAAGACTATGAATAATCCGAAATTCACTTTCTATGTTTTAGAATCCAAAGCTCAATTTTTCTTATGCATTTGTTTTATGAACAATTTCAATTGTAATTGAATTTGGAGGCATTGGGTTTTCCTTGCCAACTCGCATAAATGGTGATTTGATTTCAAGTCATCAATGAGTTGAATCCGAAAATCAAATTAATCCAATGGTTTATGACTCAAAACCATAAAGATTAGGTTAATTAGGAATTATATTTGGAATAGATTGCAAAAGGACTTGTTTGCAAACAGCAAAAAAGTTCCAAAAAACCTTAAAATTTCAGCCTAAAGCTTTCAATTAAGGCCAAATTTCAAAGTGAATAAAACAAATTCCAAAATGCTTTATTGCTTTTAGCGATGGAATTGTTACTTTTCGTTACTAAACGTAGCATTTAGCAACACTTATCTCTATTTTCGTCACTAAAGAAGACTTTAACTGACAAAACGTTTAGAATTTTCGTTACTTATAAAAGTAACATAAAAAATATTTGTTTTGTTATAAAGCCTCAAAAATGCAATTGGGCGGCTGAGTCCACGAAGCGTCTTCATTATCGTATTACACACTGGTGAAACTGATGGCCATAAGTTGATTTATGGCCATATCATCTGGATCGTTAGGTAATGAATCAAATTTTAGTTCAGGATCATTCTCTTGCTTCCCAGACAGTCGGATAGTATTTCTTAAGGTAGCGCCCATTGATGAATTTTGGGTGCCACTTCTTATCTTTAGTTTTCAACCAATGAAAGTCATTCTTTAGTACTTTCTTGATTCAAAATGGCCCTTCCCATTTGGGTGACCATTTACCTTTTCCCCTGACTTGTGCACCAAGAGGTAAAATAGCTTTCCATACTAATTCGCCTTCAGTGAAACTTCTCCGACAAACTTTCTTGCTGTAACTTCTTCCTGCCTTCTTCTTTTGCGCTTGCAGGTGGCTCAATGCATCAAGCCTTTCTGAGTCTAAATCTTCAAGCTTGATCATCATGGCATCATTGTAATCATAACACTGTAAGTCATTTTGAAAAGCAACTCTGGCTGACTTAGCCAAATGTTCCATAGGTACCATAGCATCATGTCCATAGGTCAGGCTAAACGAGCTCACACTAGTACTTGACCTTTACGACATCCTATAAGCCCACAAGACTTTAGGCAACGTTTACTCCCATATTTCAAGCTTGTTTTTTTAGCATTTTTTTCGATGATGCAGATCATGATTTTGTTAGAAGTTTTGGCCTGCCCATTAGCCTTGGCATAGTAGGGCGTCGACTTGGTGATCTTGAGGCTAAATTTTGGCTCCAAATCGTTTATAATTTTTCCATCAAAGTTAGTACCTTGGTCAGTTGTGATTGTTTTTGGGATTCCAAAGCGATAAATGATGTGTTCTTTGATGAAATTCTTTATATCTTTATGAGTGGTGTTCTTCATTGCCTTAGCTTCTACCCATTTGGTAAAGTAATCAGTGGCAACAATGATGAAACAAACTCCTCCTCTAGCTGGTGGGGTGATCTTGCTAATTAGATCAATCGCCCAACCTCTAAAAGGCCATGGTTTGATTATGGAATGTAACTCTTACGTAGGATGTCTTCAAATAGGGCCATATCTTTGACATTGTTGGCATCCTTTGGCGAATTCCATACAATGTTTCATAACTGTTGGCCAATAAAAGCCATGACAGCGTATGAGCCATCTCATTTTTCTTCTTGCTAGGTGTGTGCCACACAAGCCTTATGTATATCTCTGACGACATCCCGAGCTTCATCTTTACCCAAGCATCTTAAAAGAGCTACATCCAAGTCTTTTCTATACAATTCGTCAGCCAAGACAACATAATGTGTGGCCAAGGTTCTGATTCGTCGACTAACTCTCTTAGTTGGATCTTTTAAGTACTCAGAAAGTATATGAACAACATTGCATATTTCGAACATGTTTTCTCTAACCAAGGTAGATGGTAAAGTACGTTTTTCGGCATTCACCACTTTCCTCCAAATATCATCTTGGATTGCAATACCAAATGCAAGTTGTGCAGCGACATTTGCACTTTCGTTTTGATGTCTTGGAACATGTTCAATGCTCACGTTGTCAAACTTGTCTAATAATTGCACTGCCACAACATAATATGGCAACAACGACGGACTTGTGCAATTATACTCCTACATAAGCAGATTTATCACCAACAACGAATCACCCTTGATGTGCACCGAAGATGCTCTCATCTCTCTAAGTAATTCTAGATCAATGATGAGTGCCTCATACTCAGCTTGATTATTAGTATAATCAAAGTCTAAGTGAAAAGCCATCATGGTCCAATCGTCGTCAGGTGATGTGATTACGATTCCTGCACCTGCTAATTGTGTCGTACTCGATCTGTCAAATTCGAGGACCCAGGGTGGTAAAGCGACTTCCATAACTTCATTTGCATCTTCAAATTCCTCTCCCAAGTCTAAGCATGGGTGGTCGACCAGGAAGTCAGCAACAGCTTGGCCTTTTACTGCTTTTTGAGGGATATACTTGAAGCCAAACTTAGAAAGTGCTAAACACCACTTCCCTAATCGACCTTGATAAGACCTAATTTAGTGCTCTTTTTCTATATGATTTTGGCTTGTTTTGGTAGTCTTAAGTGTCTATTTACCCTCATATTTCTCATATTTGTGTTTTCAGGCCCATTTGGAGCTAATGTTTAAAATTATGATGATTTGGCGCAATTTTGGATCAATTTGGAGAAACTACTGATTTCGGTCCATTTGGGCCCGGTACGCCCATTTGAACCCATTAAGACCAGAAGGAAGCCCGAATCATTGGAGACCCAAATCTGATTTCTCTAGGCCCAATCCGCATGTCTTAAAGCCCAAAGAGGAGTTCCAAGCCCAACCAGCAATTATGATGCAGTAAATAATTGATGATGGAGAAATTCCAAATCCTAGTCAACGGAGGATTCACAAGTGCAGTTTCGGTAGAAAAATCATATCTTTTGATCCAGAGCTTAGGAAAATACAAATGATATACCGTTGGAAAGAGAACTTCAAGCTCTAAAACTTTTCTTTTGACCTTGAGAGCCAGTTCTGCCGGTAAGAATGTCGATTTTGCCCTTGAAAATTTTTGGACAGATTTGACCAACTATCCAAACGACTTGAGGAAGCCTTAAACCGACTTGAATGTTGGGATCGTTAAAACTCTGCCTAAGTTTTATGGATATGAGCATGAAAATCCTCATCGAAATTATTATGGATTTTTCTCTGATATGAGTCATGAACGGTACTGGGATGCCTGAAGAGGAAGTCAGATTGAAATTGTTTCCTCAGACCTTGGAAGAGAATGCTAAAAGTTGGTTTTATAGGCTGCCTGCGAATTCCATCACCTCTTGGAAACAACTGCAAGGAAATTTTTTGGAAAAGTACTTTCCTGTTTCAAAAGTTTGCCAGCTCCGAAAGAAAAATCTATGCTAGCAACAGCTTCCTCGAGAGAAGTTGCATCATTATTGGCAATGATTCAATGAATTGTGTAACTATTTCCCATACCATGGCATAAGTGAACACCTTCTCATTCAAGTTTTCTATGATGGATTGGATGATATGGATAGGATGATCATAGATGCTGCAAGTAGAGGAATCCTGATGAATAAAACTCCTGAAGAAGCAAGAGAACAAATTGATGTGATGGCAAACAACACGCATCAGTATGAAGGTCTGAATAATGATGCACCATGAATGACTCCCCGAGTTCAATTGGACGAAAAGGAACAAGAATTCGACATCATGGATGATTTCCCAACCATGGAGGAAGTCGATGAGTCAAAAGAAATAAAGAATGGTTTGGAACCATATATGCTCAAATCTCAAGACTCTTCTCAAAATCATCCTCCTAATCAAGACCATGAGAGGCATTGATTGACTTCTATCCTAGGAAATTCATTCATTTATCTATCTATCTTGCATATTTAAATTTCTTGTTTGCATATTAGGATTGCATGTTTAGATTTAATTTTCTTGTTTGCATGTTTAATTTTGTGTCTTAGTTTTTATTAGATTTCTCCTTTCAAGAGAGTTTAACGATTTATTGTTTATTCTATCTTTCAATTGTTGATTTGAATTGCCTTATCTTGCTTTTGATTGATTGAATTGCAATTGTTTGTTGATTGTTCATATTGTCGGAGAGCATTTGAATTCCAAATCAAATGAAACTAATAGATAAGATTGTGAAGATGATAGTCAGTTAAATTTAAATACTTAACTCATTGTATTTATCGTGTATTTAAATTTGTAATTCTAACCATTATCCTTTGTAACCACAAACTGTACTATATAGTCTTGGACTCTCAATACAGAAATTAAGCTAGCTTTCACACCACAATTCCAGTTCAATCTCAACTCTGTTATGGTATCAAGAGCTACGAAACTCTAGCTGAGTTTTTTTTTTCTTCCTTCCCTTTCGATCCACTATCATTTTCCTCCTTTCTTTCTTCTTTCTTCTTCTCTCATAATGTCATCAACCTCATCAACAGCCCCTGATTCTGTTGATGCAACAACCACAACAACATCTCGAAAAGATGATCTTCCTCCCCTCATAACCATCAACGCTGGAGCACAGCTTCCTATCAAGCTAAGTCCACAAAATTTCCCTTCATGGAGAGCGCAGTTTACCTCTCTGCTAACTGGTCATCGCCTTACAGGCTACATTGATGGCACAAAGGTTTGTCATCCACCTGAAATTTCATCTACTGATAATGCTAATACTCTTCTTCCAAATCCAGCACATGATCACTGGATTCAACAAGGCCAGCTACTATTACATGGCATAATAGCCTCGGCTACAGAGACTGTAGTCCCTTTCTTTGCTGCTTGCACATCTTCAAAGAGTGCATGGGACAAAATCAGGAATATGTATGCGAATCGGTCCAGGTCTCGCATGATGCAGTTGCGAGAAAAACTTCTTCAACCTAAAGGCTCCAAATCGGTGCAAGAATATTTTCAGTCTTTTAGACAAACGGCAGATGAATTGGCTCTTATCAATTCACCTGTACATGAGGATGATTTAGTAATACATGTACTCAATGGCATTGGCCAAGAGTTCAAAGAAATTGCAGCAGGCATCAGGGCTCGTGAAAGTCAAATATCCTTTGAAGAGTTGATGGATAAAATGACTGAGTATGAAGCCTTTCTCCAAAGGCAGAACTCAATTGATATTGCAGTGCACATTGCTCATGTGGCTCAAAAATTTCAACCACCAAGGCAAGTTCAAAAGTCCTTCTCTTCCAATCGGAATACTAATGGTTTTCACCATCACATGCAGAAAAGGTCAAATTTTTCTCCTAGGCTTGTCTGTCAGTACTGTGACAAGCCAGGGCACAGTGCCAAAAGCTGCTATCAGCTGCGACCTAAGTCTCAAGGTCAACCTTCTGCTCATGCAGCAACCACAAGTTACAAACCTCAAAACAGCTGGCTGCTGGACTCAGGAGCATCCCATCATGTTACTGCTGATTTGAGAAACATTGAGAATCCTGAAAAGTACACTGGACCAGATGAGCTGCTTATTGGTGATGGCCGAGGCTTGTCAATTACACACACTGGTTCTACTTCTATTCCCTTCAAAGATTCATCCTTTACTTTAAATGATGTTTTATGTGTTCCAAAAGCAGACAGAAATCTGTGTTCCATTTCAAAATTTTGTCGAACTAATCAAGCCTCTGTTGAATTTTTTCCATACTCCTTTCTTGTAAAGGACTTGATTTCCAGGGAGGCTCTAGCACACGGCCGGAGTAAAGATGGAGTATATGAGCTCAGTTCCACAAACCCTATCATTCGCAGCAATGCTCTTGCCTATGTTGGTACCCTATCATTCGCAGCAATGTTCTTTGCTTCAATCATTACCTTGTTCGAATAAAGTTTCCCACAGTTTATGTAATTCTTGCTCTTGTAACAAAATGCATAAACTGCCATTTGATGTTTCTTCAATTTCTTCTTCTCGTCCTTTAGAAGTCTTATATACTGATGTATGGGGACCTACTCGTATTACTTCTATTAATGGATATCGTTATTATGTCTCATTTGTGGATCATTTTACCAAATATATTTGGTTCTTTCCTTTGAAACAAAAATCTGAAGTTTATTCTGTTTTCTGCAAATTTCGTACTTTGGTTGAGAGATACTTTAATTCACCAATTTTAACTGTGTACTCAGATTGCGGGGGAGAGTATGAGAAGTTGAAATCATTCTTTGAATCTTTGGGAATACAACATTTACAATCACCTCCTTATACACCCGAGCATAATGCTACAGTTGAGCGAAGGCACAAAAGTATTGTTGAAACTGGCCTCACTCTTCTTCATCAGGCTTCTATGCCACTTATTTATTGGTCTCATGCCTTTTCCACAGCTGTTTACCTACTAAATCGTTTGCCTACTCCAGTTTTGAACAACACAAGTCCTTTTGAGCAACTGTTTAAACAAGCACCAAATTACACCAAACTCAAAGCATTTGGGTGTCTCTGTTACCCGTGGCTAAAACCCTACAATTCTCACAAGCTAGAACCAAAATCCAAACCTTGTGTTTTTCTTGGATACTCCAAGAACCAAAGTGCCTATTACTGTTTTGAACCTCAAACACAAAGAGTCTACACATCTCGGCATGTTTTGTTTGATGAGTCTCAATTCCCATTTAGCAGAATGACTTCTACTCTCCCCTCGACATCTAACAAAATTTCACTCTTGGAGTCACAGTCAGAAGTTCCTGTTACTTTAATGTCTCTTGCCTCTTCCTACAGTCAACCAACAAACTTGCAGAATGCTCATACTCCATCAAACTCAAATGTGCTAGCTCCCAATGCCAACAGTGGAACACAGGTAACGCATTTGAACTCTGTAACGCATTTGAACTCTGGTGCAAGTACACCTGATCATTTGAATTCTATTGTGCCTACTAATCTTGTACCGCAGAGAACACATAAAATGATCACAAGGTCTCAGAACAACATCTTCAAACCTAAGAAGCTGTTTTTGGCAACTAAGCATCCACTTCCTATTTCTATCGAGCTGTCCAGTGCCACCATGGCTGTTCAATATCCTGAGTGGAAAAATGCAATGTTACAAGAACTTGATGCATTGCACAAAAATGAGATTGGCAGCTGGTACCACCACCATCAAACAGGACGATAGTCAAGTGTAAATGGGTTTTCAAGATAAAAAGAAACCCTGATGGATCAATCTCAAGGTACAAGGCTCGCTTAGTTGCAAAGGGATTACACAAAGACCTGGTCTTGATTTTAATGAAACATTTAGTCCTGTGGTGAAACCTGTAACGGTGAGGACAATTCTCTGTTTAGCAGTTTCTTACAACTGGCCATTACATCAATTTGATGTTAATAATGCGTTCTTACAAGGGCAGCTTGATGAGGAAGTCTATATGACTCAGCCTCCCCTTTTCCATGACAAAACGAAACCTGGTTTTGTGTGCAAATTAAAGAAGGCCATTTATGGATTAAAACAGGCTCCTCGTGCATGGTATTCAGCTCTTAGTTCCTTCTTGCTGCAGTATGGGTTCACAAATTCGAAGGCTGATCATTCTTTGTTCATCTATCATAGAGATGGAGTTCTTGCTTTCATGCTCATCTATGTAGATGATATTATAGTTACAGGAAATCAGCAAGGCTTTCTCACTTCCTTTGTCAATGATTTATCAGCTCAATTTTCCTTGAAGGATCTCGGAAGCTTGAATTTTTTTCTTGGCATTGAAGTTTTACCAACTACTCGAGGTCTATTTCTTTCTCAACACAAATATATTGCTGAAATTCTTGAGAAAACTAGCATGGCAGGTGCTAAGGCAGCAAATTCTCCATTGTCTACAACTACATCCTTGAAACTTAATGATGGAACAGCAGCTACTGATGCCGAGGAATACAGGAAAATAGTTGGTTCCTTACAATATCTAACTCTCACTCGGCCTGATATTGCGTTTGCAGTGAATAGATTATCGCAGTTCATGCATAAACCAACTCAGTCACACCTTGCTGCATTGAAAAGGGTCCTCAGGTATCTTAAAGGTACATTGTTTTATGGCATTAATATTAACAAAGAGAAAAATTTCAGCCTTACAGTCTACACCGATTCAGACTGGGCTGGTGACCCTGATGACAAAAGATCAACATCAGCCTTTGTGATCAAGTTTGGCTCAACACCACTTTCATGGAGTTCTAAAAAGCAAACCACAGTGGCTCGATCCTCTACAGAAGCAGAATATCGAGCCATTGCAGCTGCTGTATCGGAGGTTACCTGGATCCAATCCTTACTTTCTGAACTTCATCTAAGCTTACAAGTTCCTGCTCCTCTCATTTTGTGTGATAACCTCAGTGCAACCTATACCTGTGTTAACCCAGTTTTTCACTCAAGAATGAAGCACCTGGCATTGGATTATTTATTTGTCAGAGAGAAAGTCAGCCAAGGGAAGTTGACAGTGCAACACATACCCTCCACCTCTCAATCAGCTGATGCACTTACAAAAGCTTTGTCTCACCAGCGACTGCAAGATCTAATGCTCAAGATTGGAGTTTCTGATGGATCCTCCATCTTGCGGGGGAGTATTGTCGGAGAGCATTTGAATTCCAAATCAAATGCAACTAATAGATAAGATTGTGAAGATGATAGTCAGTTAAATTTAAATACTTAACTCATTGTATTTATCGTGTATTTAAATTTGTAATTCTAACCATTATCCTTTGTAACCACAAACTGTACTATATAGTCTTGGACTCTCAATACAGAAATTAAGCTAAGCTTTCACACCACAATTCCAGTTCAATCTCAACTCTGTTAGTTCACCACCTTAAGTACCCCATTTAATCAATGTCTTTGCTAGTCTTGTTTTCAAAATTCTATTTTTGTCCAAAACCTCTTCCATGAGTTTTGTTTCAAAAATCTCATTTTTCAACTAGTATATGCATCGAGAACAATGTGTCATTTAAGTGTGGGGGAGTGATTTAGAAAATCTAAAAAAAAAAAATTTGATAGAAGAGAATGAATAAAAGACTAACAACATATCTTGTATATGCATATGTCTTGAGTCTTTGATTTGATTTCAAAAATTGAGTCTTTAGCATGATTTAGTTCTTGATTTGATTTCTTTTCCAAGTTTGCTATGCTTATGATATTTTTCTTTTCTATTGCATGTGAGAATAAGATGTTTTCATTCACATATTGAAAGTTGATTGATTGTTACTTGCTTTAGTATGCTTGCATTATTCATCCGTTGTAGATTGTTTTGTTCATGCTTGATATTTTTGCACACATAGATTCTTTGATCACCCACCTTTTTACCCTTTGAAACCGATTCCCTTTGTTCCTAAACACCCACCTTTTTACACCCTATTTTTCTCTTGTTTTAGCCAACTTTGCTAAATTGAAAATCCTTTTCTTGGTTTGATAAGTGAAGAATACGTGTGGGGGAATTTTCCCACGGTTTGAAAGGCTTGTTTTTGTCGAAATTGCTTCTTCTAACAAGGAATAAAAAACTTGTTCTGAGTAAGGGAGAAGAGGCATTGGAAATTTCCAATAGTTGTCCCCTTGAAAAAAAAAATTTGATGGAGAAAAGAAACCTTGCAATGTTAAGAGTTGAAAAAAAAAGAAAAGAAAGTGTTATTGAAAAATACACTGTGAAAAAAAAAGAAAGAATAAAAGAACAATTCCTTGGAAACAGAAAAACAGAAAGTTGAATGAAAGAAGAAAGTGTTTGTTTTGAGCCAAGATTTGGGTTGTTAAAGCCTTATACACCCAAACATCACTTTTTGAGTCTAAATATCTATCTTTTACCCTTTCTTTCACCTTTAATTGATCATTAAATCCTCATTATACATGTGTGTGATATATCTTGTGTGACTTGAAAATTGTTTTTTCTGAAAACCTTGGATGAATGTGTTGGTATCTATTGCTTAAGTACTTTTCTTTTGACTATGATGAAATTGAATTGAAAGACTTATTATTGCTTTGCTTTTGAAATTGAATGATGATTTTGCATAGAACTGCTTGAGAATTAATTTCTTTGAAAGGCTATTCTAGCTATTGCTTGATTATGGAGATTGAACATACTGATTTTTTGACTAGTCTATTCTATGCTATGATATGCCTTCAAAGAAAAATTCTCTCTCTTCTATTTTGTTTTTAGCCTTTTAAACCTGTGTTTTTGTCTGTGTTGGTGATGTTTGTGGCTATCGTTCTAGTTAAGTAAGCCCTAAGGTGACTTCACGCCTCCTAGGTAGACATATCTAGGTTGAAAAGGCTTGTGTTATATGCTAAATGCCACCGTACACCTACGAAAGTGGAATCTTTAATTTTGTTTTGTTTTGAGTCAGAGTCTGTTATTTCTAATCCATGTCTAGCTTAGATTTACATTTTAATTTTTGCTAATAGACTAGCAAAAGTTGAAGTGTGGGGGAAATATGATAAGACCTAATTTAGTGCTTATTTTTAATATGATTTTGCCTTGTTTTGGTAGTCATAAGTGTCTATTTACCTTCATATTTCTCATATTTGTGTTTTCAGGCCCATTTGGAGTTATTTTTTTTTAAAGGAAATTCAGACGAATTTATTGAGAAAAGAAGCACTAAGAAGTGCAGAAGTCCAGGTACAGAACAAACAAAGACAACATCACCGAGACAAAGTAACCGAAACAGAGCAAAACCACAACCTTACAGAAAGATTAAAAGCCAACACAATTAGCTGAAATAATTAACCATATCAGTAGTCCTATCAATGCTCTCCTTGGCTAGGACGTCTGCCACTTGATTAGCTTCCTTGTAAACATGGCAGATTTCAAAATCTTTAACATTCTTCTTAACTTGGTTTATGTGAGCCAACAACTTCCTCAAACGCCAAGGGGTATCAACCGAATTTCTCACCCACAAGATTATGATGATTTGGAGCAATTTTGGATCAATTTGGAGAAACTACTGATTTCGGTCCATTTTGGCCCGGTACGCCCATTTGAGCCTATTAAGACCAGAAGGAAGCCTGAATCATTAGAGACCCAAATCTGATTTCTCTAGGCCCAATCCGCATGTCTTAAAGCCCAAAGAGGAGTTCCAAGCCCAACCAGCAATTATGATGCAGTAAATAATTGATGATGGAGAAATTTCAAATCCTAGTCAACGGAGGATTCACAAGTGCAGTTTCGGTAGAAAAATCATATCTTTTGATCCAGAGCTTAGGAAAAATACAAATGATATACCGTTGGAAAGAGGACTTCAAGCTCTACAACTTTTCTTTTGACCTTGAGAGCCAGTTCTGCCGGTACGAATGTTGATTTTGCCCTTGAAAATTTTTGGACAGATTTGACCAACTATCCAAACGACTTGAGGAAGCCTTAAACCGACTTGAATGTTGGGATCGTTAAAACTCTACCCAAGTTTTATGGATATGAGCATGAAAATCCTCATCGAAATATTATGGATTTTTCTCTGATATGTGTCATGAACGGTACTAGGATGCCTGAAGAGGAAGTCAGATTGAGATTGTAACCTCAGACCTTGGAAGAGAATGCTAAAAGTTGGTTTTATAGGCTGCCTACGAATTCCATCACCTCTTGGAAACAACTGCAAGGAAAATTTTTGGAAAAGTACTTTCTTGTTTCAAAAGTTTGCCAGCTCCGAAAGAAAATCTATGTTAGTCAACAGCTTCATGGAGAGAAGTTGCATCATTATTGGCAATGATTCAATGAATTGTGTAACTATTGCCCATACCATGGCATAAGTGAACACCTTCTCATTCAAGTTCTCTATGATGGATTGGATGATATGGATAGGATGATCATAGATGCTGCAAGTAGAGGAAGCCTGATGAATAAAACTCCTGAAGAAGCAAGAGCACGAATTGATGTGATGGCAAACAACATGCATCAGTATGAAGGTCTGAATAATGATGCACCATGGATGACTCCCCGAGTTCAATTGGACGAAAAGGAGCAAGAATTCGACATCATGGATGATTTCCCAACCATGGAGGAAGTCGATGAGTCAAAAGAAATAAAGAATGGTTTGGAACCATATATGCTCAAATCTCAAGACTCTTCTCAATATTTCTTTGATGATGAAGCAGATGAACCATGCATTGTTCACATATTTAATCCACTAAAAGAGGCCGCTTAGATTGTGCAAACTGAAGGGCAAGTAGAGAAAATGGAGCTTTCAATGGATACTCCTTCACCAAATTATGAAGAGGAATCAAACGAGCTAACTTTTGTTGACAACCAAATTTTTAAACATGAAGATCCAGATTTCTTGGGAATCTACGAGCTTCTTGACCATGGATGTCTTGGAGAGATCAAACATGAGGAATGGATCTCCATGGAGCAATTCTTTTTGGGGAATGAAGAAATTTTCCAAGAAAGGACATCTTCAAAAGGTAAGAAAGGAACAATGACATTCAAGAATGTCGAAAGCAACAACCTTTAACGGCAGCAACGATAGGAGCATCACTTCTAGCCATTCATGGAGTCGTTCTCAACATAATTGGTGATTTCTTTCCTTATCTCCTATTTTGTCATTCATATTTTTGTGCCCATATTCTTCTATTCTCACCATATTTGATTTATTCCTTGAAGTGGTATAATGCACCCTAACAAAGGGAGATGAAAGAAAGTCGAGCTCAAAGACTTTAAACAAAGCGCTTTTTGGGAGGCAACCAATGCTTACTAACCACTAACTATTTTTACTTTCTTTTTGTGTGTTTTGCATCTTAGGTAAAGTTCAAGCATAGTTGCTAGCTATCAAAATTAGGAATTGGAGAAGCTCACCACGATGAAGAAGGAATTGATCTTGCCACCGAATAGGCCTCTCTATCACTAATCTTTTAATTTTACTTGCTCTTAATTAATTGCAAATTTTACTTGCTTATTTGCTTTGATTTTTAGCTTGTTTGATTGAATTGAATTTTGATTCCCATGATATTGTGCTTGAATTTAGTTTTTGCATTTAGAATTAGTTGCATTTGCATATAAATTTTCTATGGTTAGAAAGAAATCAATGCTATCTCAATGGTCAAGGATAAACTATGAGTTCTTGTGATCAAAGTGACCAATTTGGACCAAAAATTCTCTTGAATTTTTGAGTATTTTGGAAGTGTGAAGGTTGGAAATTGAAGTTAAGAGATCAAATTTTGAAATTGGATATGAAGTTGCATGAGGAAGAGTTGAAAATTGGATCAAATTTGGAAGCATAGTGGCCTTGGCACACAAGGTGCCAAGCCATGGCTGCGGGACAAGGGCCGCGCGCACCAGCCCAGGCGCGCTAACACGCTGCCAGGCGGTGCTGCTGCCAGTCCTCGCCCGACTAGGAAAATGACTTCCTAGCCCTCTTTGGACAAGGATTTCAAGCACTATAGGCAGTGGAATTTGGCCAAACTGATTTGGGACTTTCTTCTTTGTAGTCATCTATGCCTCTATGAAAAGAAATCAGCCCCTGATTTGTTCCTCATTGTCGAAAATCAGAAGCCAAAGTCAGCCACATTGCCATCCTGCTAATGCCGACAGCCCCAGCAGCCAACTTTGCCGATTTAATTCTCTCTCCTCAACCGATTTTTGCAGCACCTTAATCCACCAAACCCGACACCCATCTACCATCTACCTATTCTGCAAAAACTCCTATACTATTTTGTACCCTAAACACAAGAAAAACAGCCCTAAAAACCCTTGCTTACAAGACTGTTTTGTCGCGCACTTGGTCGGTAAAATTGATTTTGTTGTGCCGATTTTTCTTGCTTCAAAATCAATATATTTGCTTTGTTTTCTTCACCCTAAACACCTACCAAACCCTTTTTCCTACCCATGGCACCATAGAGTAAGAGTTCAAAACAGAATCATGGGAGTGCATTGGAAACACTTTAGAGACAACAACAAGAGTTTTAAGAGATGATTGATAAAAGATCTCTGATTTTATTCAAGAGCATGAGAGGCATTGATTGACTTCTATCCTAGGAAATTCATTCATTTATCTATCTATCTTGCATATTTGAATTTCTTGTTTGCATATTAGGATTGCATGTTTAGATTTAATTTTCTTGTTTGCATGTTTAATTTTGTGTCTTAGTTTATATTAGATTTCTCCTTTCAAGAGACTTTAACGATTTATTGCTTATTCTATCTTTCAATTTTTGATTTGAATTGCCTTATCTTGCTTTTGATTGATTGAATTGCAATTATTTGTTGATTGTTCACCACCTTAAGTACCCCATTTAATCAATGTCTTCGCTAGTCTTGTTTTCAAAATTCTATTTTTGTCCAAAACCTCATCCATGAGTTTTGTTTCAAAAATCTCATTTTTCAACTAGTATATGCATCGAGGACAATGTGTCATTTAAGTGTGAGGGAGTAATTTAGAAAATCTTAAAAAAAAAGTTTTTGATAGAAGAGAATGAATAAAAGACTATGAACATATCTTGTATATGCATATGTCTTGAATCTTGATTTGATTTCAAAAATTTGAGTCTTTAGCATGATTTTGTTCTTGATTTGATTTCTTTTCCAAGTTTTGCTATGCTTATGATATTTTTCTTTTCTATTGCATGTGAGAATAAGATGTTTTCATTCAAATATTGAAAGTTGATTGATTGTTATTTGCTTTAGTATGCTTGCATTATTCATCCATTGTAGATTGTTTTGTTCATTCTTGATATTTTTGCACACATAGATTCTTTGATCACCCACCTTTTCACCCTTTGAAACCGATTCCCTTTGTTCCTAAACACCCACCTTTTTACACCCTATTTTTCTCTTGTTTTAGCCATCTTTGCTAAATTGAAAATCCTTTTCTTGGTTTGATAAGTGAAGAATACGTGTGGGGGAATTTTCCCACGGTTTGAAAGGCTTTTTTTGTCAAAATTGCTTCTTCTAACAAGGAATAATAAACTTGTTCTGAGTAACGGAAAAGAGGCATTGGAAATAATTACCAATATTTGTCCCCTTGAAAAAAAATGATGGAGAAAAGAAACCTTGCAAAGTCAAGAGTTGAAAAAAAAAAGAGAAAAGAAAGTGTTGTTGAAAAATACACTTTGAAAAAAAAAGAAAGAATAAAAGAACAATTCCTTGGAAACAGAAAAACAGAAAGTTGAATGAAAGAAGAAAGTGTTTGTTTTGAGCCAAGATTTGGGTTGTTAAAGCCTTATACACCCAAACATCACTTTTTGAGTCTAAATTTCTATCTTTTACCCTTTCTTTCACGTTTAATTGATCATTAAATCCTCATTATACATGTGTGTGATATATCTTGTGTGACTTGAAAATTGTTTTCTGAAAACCTTGGATGAATGTGTTGGTATCTATTCCTCATTAAGTACTTTTCTTTCGGCTATGATGAAATTGAATTGAAAGACTTATTCTTGCTTTGCTTTTGAAATTGAATGATGATTTTGCATAGAACTGCTTGAGAATTAATTTCTTTGAAAGGCTATTCTAGCTATTGCTTGACTATGGAGATTGAACATACTGATTTCTGACTAGTCTATTCTATGCTATGATATGCCTTAAAAGAAAAATTCTCTCTTCTATTCTGTTTTTAGCCTTTTAAACATGTGCTTTGTTCTGTGTTGGTAATGTTTGTGGCTATCGTTCTAGTTAAGTAAGCCCTAAGATGACTTCACACCTCCTAGGTAGACATATCTAGGTTGAAAAGGCTTGTGTTATATGCTAAATGCCATCGTACACCTACGAAAGTGGAATCTTTAATTTTGTTTTGTTTTGAGTCAGACTCTGTTACTCTAATCCATGTCCAGCTTAGATTTGCATTTTAATTTTTGCTAAGAGACTAGCAAAAGTTGAAGTGTGCGGGAAATATGATAAGACCTAATTTAGAGCTTATTTTTAATATGATTTTGCCTTGTTTTGGTAGTCATAAGTGTCTATTTACCCTCATATTTCTCATATTTGTGTTTTCAGGCCCATTTGGAGCTATTGTTTAGGATTATGATGATTTGGAGCAATTTTGGATCAATTTGGACAAACTACTGATTTCGGTCCATTTCGGCCCGGTACGCCCATTTGAGCGCATTAAGACCAGAAGGAAGCCCAAATCATTGGAGACCCAAATCTGATTTCTCTAGGCCCAATCTGCATGCCTTAAAGCCTAAAGAGGAGTTCCAAGCCCAACCAGCAATTATGAAGCAGTAAATAATTGATGATGGAGAAATTCCAAATCCTAGTCAACGGAGGATTCACAAGTGCAGTTTTGGTAGAAAAATCATATCTTTTGATCAAGAGCTTAGACAAATACAAATAATATACCGTTGGAAAGAGGACTTCAATCTCTACAAGTTTTCTTCTGACCTTGAGAGCCAATTCTGCCGGTAAGAATGTCGATGTTGCCCTTGAATATTTTTTGACAGATTTGACCAACTATCCAAATGACTTGAGGAAGCCTTAAACCGACTTGGAGGTTGCTTGGACGGGATTCACAGCTGTAATTGATGACGTGGAACACTCCAATTGGCCAAGGGAGGATCCTTATTAATGAGGATGATCAAATTCAACCAATTAGAGCTTTTGCTTGGAGACAAAGTTGATGTAAATCCTAGTTAGTGTAGTATTAGGAATTTAATGTCTATCTTACCCTTTGTACAGCCACATCTAAGGGCTAGTATTGATTGTCTAAAGGGTAGGATGTGTCCTAGGTTTGCCTATAAATAGGTAGGATTATTTCAGGATTTGTCATAATTGATCAGAAGTCAGAAATTGCAAAACCCTAGGGAGGAATTACCTCTGGATTGCCACCCCTTGGGGGCTGCCTTGCCTTGGACGAAATTCTCTTCTCTTTGTCTTGTAAGTCGCCCATCATTGTTAATCTTTATACTTTTCTACTTTCAACCCCTTTGCTATGAAATAATCGATCTTATCCATGGTGAGATCTTGTGCTTTAATTCTTTATCAATTGATTGATGATTTGATGATAATCTATTATGCATGCTTAGTTCTATCTTTGTTATGTATGATTGGTTGGATTTGATTTGATGATTTGATCCTCTTTGTTAAACAAGTTTTCGATGCTAACCCTGAGTTTATTGATTAGGTTTAATTGATTGTTTGTTAGGAAGGCGCAACCTAATTTGTTGAGCAATTGAATCTGATTGTTTGATAGCAAGATTTGGTAAAATTAGTGAAGCGTTAGTAACTAATTTATTGAATTGGGTTTAGAATTGTTCTTATGCCTTAATGAAGCTTTAGTAATTTTTGGCATATGCTTGGAGTGTATATTGATCTTTATGCTTTGTTAATTGCATGATTCAAGAAGGTTTAGTATTGAATTAAGTAGTTAATAAAAAGGTTAATTCTGTGAAGATTTGTAGCGTTTTAACTATCTTTTACATAGATTGAGGTTGGATGAAGCTTCAGTAATCTAAATCTCTACCAAAGACTTGTTTTAATGCTTAAATTGATTTGTTAATCCGTGATCCATGGTATCTTTGATTACTTTCATACTCAGGTGGGGATAAATAAGAAAGTGTTGTTGCTTTTATTATTGTTTTCTTTATTTAGCACCAGGTTATATGAACTCTTTGCTTTCGTGACAACTTTATTGCTTTCTTTTACCAAGTTGCTATTAACGTGTTTGTTTTCTTAGTTGTTTTGATTTAGTTAACAGCCTCATGTCTTCCTCGTGGGATCGACCCTGATTTGCCCTAACTACTATAGTTGGAGTTTGTTAGGTTTTATTTTATGGTTGCTTGACGACAGCGATCAAACCTTTAAGGAGAGGTCGAGTTAGCATATACTTTACGATGTCAGTTTTAGCAATAATGCACACATTAAAGTAGAGCATGTAACGACGACGTTTTATCTAATTTTGAGAATAAAATAGAAAACACTGAATTAAAATCAAAACAGTGAATAAACAATTATCTAAGAAAACAATTAAGAAAATTAAAGAAACAATTAATTAGAGAGCAACAAATAAATGAATTGAGAAAAAAATTAAAATTAAGAAAACCCTCCAACATAGAATTAATATCCCTCTTGACAACAATAACATGGATCATTGATATCTAAAAATTATGAAAACAATGGATAGCTTGTTTGGAATTAAATCATAAATTACCAAATTAGATAAAGTTCTTGATCCAATGTAAATTATCCCTTTTATTCTTAACAATTACTTCCTGATCCAGTTTAATAATTAATAAGAATAAAGGATTAAGAACTAGTAATTTATGAACAAGCACAACAAACAATAAATTATCTATTGATTCTTAAATCCCTTGGAAGGAAGATCCTTTGCTTCCAATTGCTACCAAACAATTAAATCCGAAGATCGTTCAAGATTTAATTTAGCTAATGCAAACTCAATTTATCAAGATAGTGTCGACTCCAATCCATCAAAACAAGCAAACATAAGATTAAAACAGATATATAAGAAATACCCAAAACAATTTTCATATATAAGTGCAAAATCTCACCATGATATAAGTCAAGAGATCAATTATATTCTACATTGGAGAAAGGAAAAGGATTACTCACTCATGAATTGAGTGAACATTCAAAGAAAACAAGAATAACTTATCTATGGATGAAGAGGGGGAAGAGAGGCCGGCGGCTCCAAAGCTCCTCCAAGTCTTCAACAACTTTTTAATTCTAAGAATACAATACAATCCAAAAGCCTAGACCTAAGGTGGCTATTTATAGTGGAAAATAACACTAAGGACTCCAATCTTAATTATGAAAGGATTCTAGGATGGTTAAGACTCTAACTTGGTCTCCAAGTTGGCTTAAAAGTCTTCATAGGCCGAAATTAGAGTGAAAATCGGATCCTGAAAAATTCTAGAATCGTGCAAAGACTTCGACAGCAATTTTGGGCTTGAATATGGCAGAACTAGGCTTTGGGTTTCAAAGAAAAGTTGTAGATCTCGGAGTCCTCTTTCCAATGCCTACTCACATGCATTTTTTAGAGTTCTGGATCAAAAGTTATGGCCTTTTTACCAAGACTGCGCAGAATCCTAATCCAACTAGGAAAGGGTTGCGGGAATTGAATATTTCCTTGGCCTTGTGCGGCACAAATTAAGGCTTTTACTCCAATTGTGGGCTCATATGGGCTAAATATCATCCCATATAAAATATTCATAATTCCATGTCTTCAAGGCTTCTCCATAGCTTGTCTTCATTCCTTCGCGATTTAAACTCGATCCTTAATTCTTGCTCCTTGAAATAATTCTTCAATAATCTTCATATCTTCAAACTATCTCCAATTTGATCTTTAATTTCGAACTTCGAATTACCAAATCTTCACTCAAAATACTTTGCTCATATATGTGTAAAAAGTCATCAAATAGCTCAAAAAATAGTGGAAATTAGTAAGTTTTCACTTTTCATCACTTAAAGACTCAAAAACACAAATACTAACAAAATAAGGTATATTAGAGTATAAATTCATCCAAAAACATAAGAAAATAACTATAAAAATAGGGTTATTTTTGGCTCGATCATAATTTCCCCCACAGTTAAACTTTGCTAGTCCCTTAGCAAATCAATGTGTAAGTTAACAAAAACCAATTTTCGAAAAATCAATTTGATACATACATATATCAAGAATCAATTCAATTATGAAATCAAAATAGCAAAGAATAAGAACAATTTTGAATTCAAAAGATTAATGAATAGCAAGTATCATCATTCTTAAGTAGGCATAATCAAAGTAGATCTAATCACTTATCATTCTTTACACCCTATAACTATTTCTTAGTATAGGCTCATGTTTTCCTCTTTTTCTCAATTACTCAAAAGAATGTAATATCATGAATACAAATAAAGGGTCTTCGTGGGTTATAATAGATTTTCAAGGGTAATTTTTAAGAAAATAAGGTTACTAAAGTGTTCATGTTTTAGGGTTACTAACCCTTTTATTCTTATTTTGAGGTTACTAACTGTTGATACCTAAATTTACAATTAAGGGTAAACTTGTCCTCAAGAATAACAAGATGTGTGGCTCAGATTTAATTTAAATCCTAAAACTAGGTCAGATTTGATGCCATCCTTGTCATAATTAAATTAGGAAAGTAATTTTATTTTCCTAATTTCCTATAATTGGGCCGAAATTAGCAATAATTATTGGAAAATAATAATTATTTTATAATTATTATTATTTCAATAAAGGATGGTCAAAAAAGAATTAAAGTCATCTTGTATGATTTTCAATTCTGACGGAGACTTAATTCTTACATGACGACCATCCTAATTTTGTGAAATACATAATGCCATGTCAAAATTGGACATATGACATGATATGTGGCGCAATATGGCCTAGCCCAAGCCGCCCCCATGCCTAAATTTGATCTCTATTGAATTAAATACAACTTTATATTTTGTTCAATTAAGGACAAAAGGCGAAATTGATAAAATTGAATGCGCTAGAGAGGTGCGATTTCAACAAGGGTTTTACCATTGTGATTCTTGACTCTCATAGGTCAGTCTGGCAAAATTTCATCTTATTCTGACTTAAGATAAAAAACTTATGCACGTTTTTCAATTAAGGATAGTTTGGGGTGTGAAACCAATTTCATCAAGATAGAGAGCTCAATTTCGACCAAGATTTTTTCTATGGTCTTAATATGATAGCCGAACCCTACTGGTGAAATTTGAACTCAATCTGACTTCGTTTGCAACTTTTGCATTTCTTTCAATTAAGGACATGAGGCTTTCTACCCCGGTTTAGTCAAATTTGAATCCAATTTTTGTTTTGACCGAATTGAGGGCCAAGAATGGTCAAATTATGATCTATTTCGTGGCCTAGGTGTTTATGGTCGAAATTGGGGTCATTTTAGATATTCTGACAGCAAATCAGTATACAGTGCAACATAATCAAGACCCGAATCAGACTGGATTGCGTCAGATTGGAGGAAGATTTCGTCAAAGTCATATTGGGAGTGATATAGCCGTCCTTGGAGGTGGTCATTTGTGGTGATCAAATTTGAAAGTCATTTTGGAGTCTCTCAAAGATTTTCTGAATCGTCAGATTGGAGAAACAATTAAAGCAAGACAGGTCAGATTGAAGCAAAGATTTAGTTAGCAGACAAAATTGGGATCGTCGTCCTTGGTAGCCAAGGGTAGGCCGCCCCCTATATAAATGGTCTTCCCCCTTCAGTTTTCAACAGACTTCTACAGCCTCAAATTTGCTCCGCGCAAAAAACTAAGCTCCGCGCTTATTTTCTCTCTGGCCCTACGCCACTTTCTGCAGCAACCCTGCAAAATCTATCTTTTTTCAAGACGAGCCAGCCTTGTTCTTTATTATGTTTATCTTTTAATCTCGTCTAAGGACGTTAAAACAACTCTCCGTGAGTTTTTCTTTTCTTTTTCAACTCGTCTCATGACGTTAAACATTTATCTTTATCTTTTTCAATCATGAATAACAACCAGCTTGTTATTCCTTTTATTTTAATGCAAGGAATCTTTTCAAACGTTCATCTCTGAGAGTCAATTTGGGATCGATGATATAAATGCTCCGGTGTGACTTTGATCCAGTTCCCGCAATTCACTCGCTCTGATTTATTTTTGTGCTAAGTGCACCACCAAAAATGTCTTTATAACTTCTTTGTCATTTTCAGCAAAATGATTGGCACGCCCCGCGCTGCTATTAAGTTTTTTGCAAAAACACTACGCAAAGAGATTTTTGGCGCAACATCTCTTTTTGGCACGCCTAGTGGGTGATCGGTCGTTGAACAAACCACAAGATAAATCCCCACAAACCTTTAACTATTAGCTAGGGCAAGTAGGGGTCGAATCCCACAGAGAAGGTGGAAACAAATTAAAGCCAAAATATACTAAAGAAAATCTTACCAAAGGGGATTTTTATGGGTTTTCAAAATAACAAAATGAAACTTAGAAAACAATTAAATAATACTAAACTAAAGATCTAGAAAATAATTTGAGAAAAACAATTAATTGAAAACATACTTCTTTTCCTCTAGGTAATTATTTTGATCAAATAAATCATGGATCATAGACACAAAGCATGAATTTGACGTAAATTGCAATCAATTAAGAATCATAAATTACCCCAAATCGATATATAGTCTAAGACGTAGACATCAATTTTCATTGGAATAAAGTAATCCTCTTAATGTCTTAAACAACTCCATTCGAATAATTGGTATAGGAGAGGAATACTCAACCCTCCAACATGCTAATAAAAGTTAGTCCGCATCTCCCTAAAACTAATTTCTATTGTTTCTAATCAAGCATCACCCTGTGAAGAATCATAGAACAAGCATTAAGATTTACTTTTCCGCATGCATGATAAATCAATACCAAACTCATCTACATCTATTACCATCTCGGCCTATAGATTTCAACAAGGTTTGATAATCCCATTGAACCTAGGACTCCTAGAATTAACAATTGTCACTTGGACCAACATTAGCTTGACTCAAGCTAATTTGAATCTAACAATAGCATTCATACTTATCAAGATAAAGTGGCCATCCAAATCTATCAAAACATGAACACATAAAATAAAGTACAGGGATAAGAAACATATTCAAACAGAAAAATCAAATTATTAAGAACAAAAGTCTCACCATAAATTTATTGATAAAAAATACCTAGGAAAAAGAAGTATAAAGGTTTAACCTCTCATGGATTGGAAAACTCCAATCCATGAGAGATTGAAAACTTACAAACGGAAGAGGAAAAGAGGAGGAGGCGGCTGCCTCCTCTCCAAACCGCCAAACCTAAGAAAATAATAAGAGAAAAGTTGTGTAAAAGTTCTTCTAGGGTTCTAGGATAAGAGAGTATATATAGGGGGCTGCCTAGGGTTTAATTTAAAGTTCTAGATGACTTAAACTAACCCTAGGGACGTTCTGGGCTCTTCTCCATGTCTTCAAGCTGACCCAAATAGGTTATATGGGCTCAATTCATTAAAAACGCAAGTCAGGCCCAAAACAGATTCTGTCTGCAGACTTCAGGGGCATTTTCGTCCATGAAAACGTCAGATCTGGGTTTCGACCAAAACACGAAAGTTGTAGCTCTTGGAGTTAGCTTTCCAACGCATATTCATACGCCTCATTTGGAGCTATGGATCAAAAGTTACGGCTGTTTTCCCGAACTGTCGCCAAATCTGGAAACTATTGAAGAGGCTTCAAGAGGAAGTGACATGGAAGTGTCGACGCTGGCTGCTGGGCGCGCGCGGGACAAGGGTCCCGACTCCACCTGGGCGCCCACATGGTTTGCTTGAGTACCCAGGTGGGCAGTGTCACGACTCCAGTTGGGTGCCCACATGGTATGTCTAAAGACCCATGTATTTTGCCTGATCACCCAGATGAGCTGTGTCATAGCTCGGTACTTGGACATGTCTTCTTGCCTTGAACTCATCTTTGCTCCTTTGCCTTGAAAACTCTTAGCAATCAACTTTATGACTTTGATAAGCATAAAATTGACTCTTCAAGCTCTTCAATCATGAACATGATAGCTCCAATCTTCATCCAAAACATCCATGGAAAATACTTGTGCCATAAATCATCCAAAAAGGTCCTAAAAAGGTACAAAATTGATGATTTTGTACTTTTCCTCTTGTCAACACCTATGAACACAAATATAACCAATATAAGGCATAATCAAGAATAAAATACCCAAAAAGCATAGGAAAATGACGGCATAAATGCCACTTTGCACCCTTAAGTTTGTACGGACTGCCACTTTGCACCCAACTTTTTTATTTTGATCAAAATGCACCCTAAAGTTTTATTTTTGTGCCACTTTGCACCCTCCGCCACGGTATGACAAACGGCTCTATCACGGTGTCCGACGTGACATGCCACGTGTACCAAAAAGCAACATGTAGCACGCCACGTGTACCAAAAAGCGACATCAGGCACGCCACGTGTACCAAAAAGTGACATGTATCACGCCATGTGTACCCAAAAGTGACATGTGGCATGCCATGTGTTTCAAAAAGTGACACATGGCATGCCACGTGCACAAAAGGATACGTGCCACGTGTCTTTTTTTTGTCTACATGGCATGCCACATCGGACGCCGTGACTGATCCGTTTGTCCTACCGGATAGAGGGTGAAAAGTGGCACAAAAATAAAACTTTAAGGTGTGTTTTGGTCAAAATAAAAAAGTTGGGTGCAAAGTGGCAGTCCGTATAAACTTAAGGGTGCAAAGTGGTATTTATGTCGGAAAATGACCATAAAAAGATGTATGATTTTGGTCTGATCAGTGGGACTCAAAAGAATTGACTTCTCACTTCGCGTTTGTCAAAAGATTTTCTTGCCCTATCTTCTTTGAAAATTTTTAATTTTCTTCGCAGATCTGGTGTCTTCCTGGTCAGGCTCGCATCAAACCTCTTCTTTTTCTCCAAAACGGAGCCCTCCCTAACCCGGACCACGCCGACTATCTCTTTTCTGACGTCCAAGGTGTCCACCGAGACGGTCCACACTGACGACTACCTTTGACGACCTGAAGCCGGAAACTACAACTTGTCTTCCCGCTTCCGTCGTTTTAAAGGTTTTCTTTTTACTTTTACTTCTTTTTATTTTCCTCTTTTTTGCAAGGTCTTTTAGCAAGATCATGCCTCCAAAACACAATGATGAAAAGCGACCTTAGGAGTCCCCGAGTCAAATCAAAGACTCCAGAGCCGACCCATCTAAGAGAGCAGAGTCACCTGACCCTGAAATCTCTATTTGGTGAACTCTTGAAGCCATTGCAACGACCCTCAACAAGATCGATGCATCTCAAGATCGACTTGTCCAAACATTGGATCAACAAAGATTTGAATCACAAGACAACATCCAAAACCTTATCAACAGGATCGAAGTTGGACTCGGGGGGCAAAACCAACAACTTGGTGCCTTACCTGCGTCACTGCCACCTCAAAACGTAGTAAACAATGTCATGCAGGATGCAAATAATCAGCAAGTCCCACCTGTCAGGCAAGGTGTCGAACAACAAGTATTGGAGGGGGAGAATGTCGCTGCACTTCTTCCTGACCATGCTTTGAACGCCCCTGAGATGGTTGCTGATAACATCGAAGAGGTTAACAATGCTGAACCCCGAGCCGTCGCTCATGCCCCACCACATGTCGAGAATGGCAATGGGAGTGGCAATGGCATTAGGAATGGCAATCCACGCCATCCTCAGCAACGACCTCTCCAAACTCCGCTACCTGTACCAAATGCCCCAGTCGAGGTCCAAGGACAAGTCAACCGGAATCATATCAGAGAGATAATCCAAGATATGATTGGTCCTGCTTTCAGGAGGGTTGGCCGACCATCATTCCACAAACCATACCTCGAGGAGGATGATCGAATTCATCCACTCCCGCGAGGTTACAAGGTGCCTGACTTCACAAGTTTCTTAGGAACATCAAGTGAACAGTCAACCTTAGAGCATATTGCTCACTTTACAGTTCAATGTGGAGAAGCTAACTCTAGCTACCACAAACTGCAGCTTTTCCCAAATTCTATCACTGGGGCAGCTTTCACGTGGAATATTAATTTACCACCTAACTCAGTGAGAACCTGGGAAGAAATGGAAAGGATGTTTTATATCTGGTTCTATAGAACCAAACCTGAAATCTCCATGGCCGATCTATCACGTCTATACCAGAAAAAAGGAGAACGGGCTGAAGATTACTTGGCACGTTTCAAAAAATTAAGAAATTTGAAGATTACTAAACTCCACTTCCTGAAGGAGAGTTCGTGCGACTAGCTCATAACGGGTTAGACATGGAACTCAGAAAGAAGTTTGAAGTGGTAGACTTTAGAGATTTCTTTGAAATATCAACCAAGGTGGGTAGGCATGAAGCTCTGCTGTGCGAAGATCATGAACGACGAAGTTCATCTTATGGCACTTATTATCAAGAGCCAAACTTTGAACTCGGCGTAGCAGAAATCAAAGCTGATCGACCCATTCAATGCCCTTCATTTGTCAAAGCTAGCATAGGTCATCCACAGACACAAGAACGTCTTGCTATGATGTATCAACGTCAGGCAAACAAAAGGCCATATGATGGAAGCAGAACCTATTCTTTTGACGTGTCAAAGACTAGCGAAGTTTTTGATTTCTTGTTTAAGTCAGGGATGATTAAACTTCCACCAGGTCATATTTTTCCATCACCGGACGACCTCAAAGGCAAGGAATATTGCAAGTATCATGACTCATGGAAACATGCCATCAACAACTACAAGAATCATGACTTTTAGTGACACCATCTTTGTGACACTCAATTATTTCGTCACAAATAATATAGTTTTTGTGACAAAAAATTAGTTCGACACAATTGTTGGAATAAATTGTGATGACTTACTGTTTTGTCACTATTATCATGGTAATTGTAACGAGTAAAGGTCAGTCACAATTATGTTGTCACTAATGATATGTTAATAGTGGCGAAAAATACTTTGTCACTATATAATTGTCGCTAATAGCATTTCCAAATTGGCACCAAATAATTTTGGCGGGAATAGATGTAATTGTGACAAAAATATCTTTGTCACAATTATTTTCAATTATTGTGACAAAAAAGTTGCTTGTCACTTTAACATTTTAATAGTTATGATAAATATTGTCGTCACTATAAAATTCAACAAGATAATGTCGACTACAAGTCGTCACAATAGGATATTTACACTATGGTCACAATTGTTCAATCTAATTGTGATAAAAAAATTTTGGTCACAAACAGTTTTACTAAATTATGACAAATCATGTCGTCACTATAAATCCAAGGAATTTATGTCGACTACATTCGTCACAATAATGACTTTCCAATGTGGTCACTACTATTTAAGAATTATTATGGCAAAAAATATTGTCACTAAAAAACATGTACTATTTGTGACAAAACATGTTGTCATTATAAATTCTACAACTTAATGTCAACAACATCTTGTCACAATAACGAATTTTCATTATGGTCACTACTGTTCAAATTGTTTGTGGCTAACAAATAGTTTGTCACAAAAACTTATATACTAATTGTGACAAAACTTGTCATCACTAAGAATTCATTGAGATAATTTTAGTACACTTAATCAAGGGTAATTATTTGATACAATGTCAGTGTAAATTTGGACTCCACAAGCGGGATGAGGAGTTGATACGTGTCCATTTTTTTAATTAATTAAATTTTAAATATTTCAATCTAGTCTCTATGGGACACATGTCACCCTTCTAAACCCGCACATACAGTCTGATAAATTCCACTGACGATGTATTGAATAATTTTCCCTTAATCATTTACCTTTTACCACAACCTTTGTCACTAAACAATTTTATTAGTAGTGACTAGATACTAGTTATCACCAAATGAGTCTAATTGAAAGGTTGGAATGGGCTTAATTTGGCTTTCTGATTAAAGTCGATTTTATTTAAATTTAATATTAGAAGAAAATTTTAATTTTTAAAAATGCATCCCAATTTAAAATTCAAATTAATGAAATGCTTTATTAGCCCTTTTTATTATTAATCGAAATTTAATATTTAAATTAAATATATAAGATATTATTTTTATATTATAATATCTAAAATATATATATATATATCTAACTTTTAAGATAATTTTTTATTATTTTAGTCGTGCTGGGCCTAGATTCCAAAATTCTTGCCTAAAGTACGAGGTAAAAAGCATGGTCGAATTGGAAATCAATTTTAAACATTTTTCTTATAGAATATACAACACTAAACGTGAATGAATTAGAGTTGTGTGCCCTGATGTGAAAAAAAAAAAAAAAAAAGGAAGAAGAAGAAAGAGTTGTGTGCCCACAAAAAGGCCTCTATGGTCATGGCAATTATAGCCTTTGTGTATGTATATATAAATTAGTACCATTACTTAATTTTGCACAACATATTTAGTTGATTAATGTGCACATTAAACTAGCTCATCCAAGGCACATTGGGGTTCTTATCAATAGGACTCAATTTTATAGGTATGGTACTCTACGGCAATGGTGATTTTCATTGTCCAATTATAGAATTGATTAACTCTTAGTTGTTCATATTAGTGAAGGATTAATTATATATATATATATTATAGAGATTAAAAAATGAAATTAATACCTCGAGTTAATTTTGAAATTAAGGATTAATTATTTGATTTGGTATTAATCTCTAGTATCCGTTAACCACATTGGATTCCGATTAATTCAGAATCAAGCCGCGCCGAACTTCGAACCCCAAATGGAGGAATCTCTCTCAACACATGTTTTCTCTATCCAACTCATCAATCATTTGATTTATTAACTTTACTTGCGTAGATAATGCAAGGACAACTCTAATTAAGAATGAGCCTAATTAAAAAGTTAAGAAATTAGACATAGTATTACATATCCGGTTTAGATGCAACTAAGCTAAGAACAAAATATTTTACTCCCTCCGTTCCACTTTGAATGGCCACATTTCCATTTCGGACTGTACCAAAATCAATATCCCATTTCCTTAAATGGAAAATATATTTACCATACTACCCCTTTGTAAAACACCCAAACTTTGAATAAAAAATTCATTTTTATAAAGAAATAACAGCACTTCTTATTATTGCCAACAAATAAGCATGAAATAAAAATCTTAAGAAAAGAAAACAAGGCAAGCAAACGAAACAAAACAAACTTATCCTTGGGTCATGTTTGAACATCTTGGTATTTGGCCAATGATCAGCTCTCTGAGATTATCCAGGTGCTACTTCAGCAACAAATTCTCAATTCTTTTTACCCCTTCACAATCATCGCGCCGTTTCTCTAGTTATTTGATCTTTCAACCTCCGCAATTGTTAATGAAACTTTGACATCATCGAAGCTGCGAGATCCTCTTTAACTTGGAATTTTATGGTTTGATTTCACCGATTCGTTCCATCCCACCCTTTTTCTCTCATACAGAAACCCTAGATCTAAGATTTTTCTTCCGATGATTCTGTGGAAACAAAATTTCATGTTCAGAAACTATAAAATCGCCAGCTGCAAGGGAGGGAAAAAAGGAGAGAAACAAAGGTAAGGCGATGGAATCTAGGTATACCAATTTTCTTCATTTCCAAATCTAAACTTGAATCCTCTCTTCTTCTTATAATAACGATCTCTCTCTTCTTTAGCTTCCGCTTCTTATTTTTCTCTTTGTAGGATGAGTTCTAAATCTCACAATTAAAATATGATGGTTGAACACCAAGATTGGTTCAAGGAATTGGGTCACAAATGGAAGGTAAAACCAGTTCATTATTTTCTCTAATCTAATTCAAAAGTCCAAAAATGTATTACTTATGGTCCATTTTATAGGTGTCCCAGGTCTATCTTTGCAGGAACCTCATTGGGGATATTGATCCTCAGGGTCAGATATGGGCGGCACCCTATCGATGGGGTACCATTGTCCTAGCATATAAGAAAACAAAATTTCAAAAGCTTAATTTGCCTCCTATACAGGTAACATTATTCTATCTCTATACCTAAGATAATAGTATGGCTTTAGCTCAATATATGATTCTTGTATTTTCATTGGTTGGCTACAATTTTCATCTTCTGATGATGCATGCACATACATTTCTGCCACATTCGGAGGGCATATTGTCTAGAATTTTCCTCATCTTTCCCTCGACTTTGATACATTATTCAATAAACGGAATCCTCATTTCTTTTCTAATCTTCCTTCTGCTATACTATCATATCATAAAGGTTGGTCAAGGTTTCATTTAGTTTTGCAAAAGTTTGGGTGTTTTACTTGCCCTTGAAACTTCGACTGCTTGTCCCTTTACTGGGGCTTGATTAGCTGACTTGTTTTAAACTTATTTAAGATTAAGATACTATTATACCAAGATAAAAGGAATTCATCTGAATAATAAAAATTCCAGCATGTCTGAGTTTCACTGGTCATGTATACTTAAGTGTACTTTAATGCCATGTAGCCATTTAGTTGAAGCACGATGTCATAAACTGGCTTGTGTGAGTTTCTCTTCATATCATGAAGCCCTATGCACAAATTATTGACTTGTTTTTTTTTTCGGACTTTATCTGAGCTACAACACTTGATGGATTGATTATGTAAAAGCATTTCCAGTGCAGTGGCTCTGTAGTCTAGATTGTTGAATTTATGTCAATCCTATTGACTAGACCTTGAGCAATTACAGAAAGAAAGAGGCAATACATTAACATTTCACTTCCCTTTCCCCTTCTCCCTCAGAAATATGAATTTTAATGTAAAGTTGAAAGCAGAACATTTAGCTTCCGCTTCTTATTTTTCTCCTTTTTTTGGCATTTTATACCATTTGCTCAACTAATTAAGTAAAGTTGTTCAGTGGAGGAGTCAAGCAAGCAGTGGCAGAGCTTGATAAGATATTGGCATTCAATGATCTGCTTATCTCTTTGAGTAAGCATCCAGATGCTGATCTTTTTGCCCGTGGTGTTGGCCCTGTATCTCTAGTGGGTATGCTCTCTAAACCCATCTCATGGATGGCTATTAGACCTTGTCCTTAATACTGGAAATTTTGACTATTTAAGCATATAGAGGACTATAATTGAGTCAACTGGTTCAACATTCTTTCTGGCTTTGTTTAAAACTATGTGGTCAAACCTCTTATTTCTTGGGGTTATATTGATGATCCAATCCAGATTAATTAGCTATGCTTAAATTTATGATAACTGAGGTTTGAGCATCTCAAAACCAAAAGCATTAACTACTCCATTATTATTATGATTGGCTTAGGTGGTGAGTATGATAGTGATAGGAAGATGGATGACTTGAAGCTTCTTTACAGAGCTTATGTAACAGATTCTTTATCTGGTGGTCGCATGGAAAGTCATAAGGTAATTGAACTTTTTCATTCTATCTTCCTGCTCGATACGCTCACGGTTGGTCTTACTAGGTTAGAGTTCCAATAAACTGAATTACAATACCCTTTTTTAAAGAAGATATTACAAGATGAAGCATTATTCTACTTTATGACTTCTTCTGGGCAATACTCTGGTTAGTAGCAAAATTAAGTGATTTATGGACAATGGAATATTGTTAACCAATCCATATTTAAAGTCATAAGATCAGGTTGTAGGAAAGGAAGATTTTTGTACATAATGATATAGGAGTAGTATTATCATAACAGAAGCTCATTTACAACAAAATATTCATACAAGTATGATTAACTACATCATTTTTTTTCCAAATAAAGCCGCACATGTATTGTTGGGGCAGAGCTATAGTAGTACATATTATGCCCCATATATTTACAAGTCAAAATATTCCATCAAAATCAACAAAAACAAAAAGTATTCTCCATCAAACGTTCTTTCTATCCAGTAATCTCAATTGCTGTTGGAGATGCAACAATGCTTGCTTCACAATGTCTTGGTCACATGAGAATGAAGTAGGAAGTTCACCTTGTCCTTCTAGCCTATTTTTGTTTACATGTTTCAATCGATAATTGTTACCTCCAAGTACCTTCATAACCTCAATCATACATATATAATTGCAGTGACAAAAAAAACATTGTTAAGACTTTCAGGTTACAATCGATCAAAAGACCTTTCAACGTCACTAACTAGTTTAACAACGGTATTGGGAGCCTCTTGATATTGTAAAGCTTGGATGGCTCGGAAGAAACCAAGATCTAGCACATTCAAGTCAGGACTATTCGGAGGCTGATTTGTCAAACGAATATCAAATCCTTCTCTTCTTGCAGCTTCAAGAAATTCAGCATCATTACTGTCAATACGAGGCTTCGCATTATCTTGTTGAATGTAGATAGTCTTGGAACCATATTCTGGCCATTTTTCACGAATTGCAGCCAATACATTCTCAATCAAACATTTTCTTGTCACTTCTTTAGTTATAGATGCAATTGGTTTAGTTTCCAAAGTCCTTACTCTACGATTCTTACTATTCCTTTTTTGCAGGTTCTTGGTAAACAAAAGGAAAAATCCCAATCTTGCCATTAAAGAACTGGTTGCTTTCCTTCACAAATCGAGGGCGAGCTATAGCAGCCTAAACATGACTTTGGGTATAAATCGTTTACTCTTACAAGTGCGATGTGGTTCAACCTCCCAAGGTAACAAGTAATATCTCTCAGTAGTTTTTGACATAAAAAACCATTTTTTATCTATGTGAACATAATCATACATGTCTACAAAGGTAGGATTGTCATAAAGTGTGCCATTATCAAGCATGAAGAGACAGAATTTCAGCCTTACCATTTTGTTTTGCTCTCTTAAGAACGGCTTGATGGCATTGGAATGGGGCTTCACAAGGCCTTCTTTAACTCGACGATAAACGGTAGCTTTTGGCATATTTAAAGCTTGAGCTAATGATCGAAGATTTGTTCGGCGACGTAAGGGAATTTTGGCGATATCATTAACATCAATTTCCTCTCTTTTCCTACCAACTTTACCAATAGCTTTTGAAGATAAATCAACCGGCTCACCTACGGACAAAGCTCGTTGTGCTTCCAACCATATTCACCTGACCGTTCTTGCTGATGTGTTGAAGGATGTTGCAGTAGCTTTAATAGAACCCCATTTCAATTTCCCATCTTTGCTATGTTCTAGTAGAACTGCTAAAATATGTTCTTTCTCCTTCAAAGATAATTTCCTGTAATTCTGAGAATTTTCTATGTTTGTAATTGTTAAAGAAGCCATGATTTATGGAGTAGGAGTAATTTTAAGCATGAAGTAGCAGATGAAGTAGCAAAATGAAGAAAATAAAACAGTGAAAGTGAAAATAAACTCACTTGGCAAGAGTTAAATAGACAAATGAGCATCAGTTTAAGGAAGAGAAATCTAGAATTTGCACCATTATTGCCATTTAAAATAGGAATGATGGGCCATTGATTGATATGTAATGGCGGGTCAAAAAAAGATGTGTATATTTCCGGTTAAAAAAATGTGTAAATTTCCTTTCTATTAGATTTAGTGCTGGGCCAACTTTTGGCCTTAATTAAGAGGGGCAAATTTGTCAAGTTAAGCAAAAAAACTCTTACATTAAACTTCGTGCCATTTGTAAAGTGGCCATTTAAAATGGAACGGAGGGAGTAATTCGATATACTTGTAAATTTAAGGGTTGAATGTAATGTAATGCATTGCATTTTTTTTGGTACAACATTGTTTTATATTTAATAACGAAATATTAATCATCATATAAATCAATATTTGACTTATTTAAACTTAAACCAAAAAAATATCTCACGGAAGTTCTTCAATTAAGATAGTCATTTAACTTTTTTATTACTTTTACTTATATAAATATGTGAAATACGATTTGATTTATTGATTTTACTAATTATGTAAAAGAAAATTACTTAGAACTTAAAAGTACTATATTACTATATAAACTATATAATAATAATAATAATATAAATTCTTTTAAGAGATAAGTATTCGTAATATATTATTTTTATATAATTGATTATTACTAAAATATTCATACTAATTATTAAGACAACTTTTCAACCATAAAAAAAGAATCTGCGTCTGCCTAAGGTAAAAAAATAATACAGGAGTAATTTTTCTTAATTTAGTTGGCCCCCACCTAATTTGTTTAATTAGAGTTTTGCCGCTTAAAACAATTTTGGCGGACCAAAATTATCCCGCCTATTAACTTTAGGCGGCAACTCAAAATTTTATTTCAATCAAATAAAACCTCCTAGACCCTAGTATATATATGTATGCCGTGAAGCCCTAGTCTCCATTTAGAAAAAGAAAAAAAAAAGCTTCACAAGCCGTCAAATACAAAACCACCTTAAATCCAAAGTTTTGTCTCTCCCTTTCCTACTTTTTTTCAACCCTTTAATTTTAAGGTAAATATACAAGTCATTGTTATATATATTACTTTTAATTTTTTTATAGTTTTAATATTTTACCTTGTGAATTGGGTACTTTGACCGCTTGATAATGGGTAAATCTTTGTGTGTGTTTTAGAGCAAGGGAATTTTTCATTCATGCATTCTGTTGGTTTGGTATTTGATTATTCTTCTAACATTTTTTCTTTCCCTTTTTTTTCCTAGGCTCTAGACCTGCTCCAAAGAAGATTTGAGTTTTCTTGGAGGTGGGTTCTTGTTCATCATGCTGAAGATTGAATCTCAACGTTTCTTTCCATTTTGGCTACGGATGCAGGCTTCACGCGGATAGAATAACAACTTATGTGTAGATCAGCCATTCTCCAAACTACATATGAATTGTCTTGACAATTTGTATTTTAGATTTAGTTTTTGAGATTTTAGAAATAAAAGTCCTATATATCTGGTCAATTTGTTTTAGTCATGGAATTTATTTTTATTGTAATTTGTAATCAATTTTTTTTTTATTTTGGATGGAGGGTAGGGGTTATATTATAATATAATAAATTTCTTTCATTTATAAAAACTTATAAAGCCACTATATTTTTTGTCACCATGAATTTCCTTTTTGAAAAAAAAACCATAAATTTCATTTTAAATTAACTAATCCAGCATAATTGTATGAAAAAAGTTGACACTATTGACATTAATGACAACCTATTTTGCCACTATTTCACCAAAAACTAGTGACAATATGATGGTCACAAATGCATATATCAAATATGACCATTCCCTTTGTCACTATTATTGATAATTATAGTGTCAATAATGTTGTCACAATAGATTAAGTATAATGACCATTTATATTGTCACTATTAGTATTTCTTGTGTCGACAAAATCGTCATTAATAGATAAAGTTATTGTGTCGATGATGTAGTCACAACAAATAAAAGTTTAATGACAAATTATATGGTCACTATTACTATTTTCAGTGTCAAAATTTTTGTCATAAAAGAATTGACATATTGTGGCGACATATTCTTGTCACAACTGTTAGACGTTTCAGTGTCAACAATTTTGTCACAATTACATAGTGTACTTGTGACGAATTTAAATGTTGTCACAATTATATTAGTGATGGAGTTTTTAGTGACGGTAGGTGACCGCTCAGAATTTTCGTCACTATTAGTTATAGTAACTGAATTTTGTACTTTCAGTGACAAGATTTACCATCACTGAAAGCACATTTTTTTGTAGTAGTGCAAGAAAAGATTGATCGTGACATCTTCAAATTTCCTGAACCTTGTAAGAAAGACATGGGAGTCGATACAATTTCCCAAAAGATGGTCGAATGACCAAAGAGACAAGGGTCGATGAAGTCATGGAAGATGAGGCAACGCAGATAAGCAAGAAAAAGAGGTCAAAATCGGCTACCACATTGAGTATAGCCGAACCTCAAAATGCAAAAAATCTCGATCAATACTCCACTCCGAAGGATCAACAAGCTTACTACCAAGACAAAAAAAATGATTGGCATGATCGTTCTAAGGGTCCAAGGTTAGTCATACGACAAAGTAAGACCCCCAGGAGGAAAATCGAATATCCATCATCTGATGATGCCATGGATGATTCTGATCAATCACCAAAGTTAGAAGCAAAGAATGGAGTTCGAAGGAAACTTGATTTCTCAACTTCAACCAAAGAAAGATCCAGAGCTCCTCTTGCTTCAAACGCTGAAGACAACCATGGATATTGAAAAGATGAAACATACTTTCCAACTTCCAAGGAAAGTCAAAAGAAATCTCCCTCAGCACCATCTTCATCTTTGGTACACAAACAACCAACTGGGGGGCAAGAGTCAGATTCACAAGATGAATCACCGCTTGCAATACACCCCAGAGAAGCTAGAAATGAAATTCGGCCTTAGTTGAATCAAAGAAAAGTTGAGTACCGTGCTGCAACCATCAACAAAGAAATACAGCTACGCCAAAAGCAGGTTGATCAAACTTCAAGACCTCGAATGGTCAAGTCACCTTCTAAAGTCAAAAATAGAGTGTGGCGTGAAGTCCAACATCCCGGGTTTCCTATTCGAAAGAAAAATAGGAACACTTGGAGAAGGCGTGAGCTAAGAAAGAGAGCTAAAGTCAGGAAAAATGAAGCTGACAAGGAAGATGACAACCAACAAGGGTTGGATTTGGCCAACCAATCTAATGTGGTTGAATCTACCAAAAGGCAAAAGCCTTTTACCATCACATCAAGGACAACTGTCCGTGAATTGGTAAAAAGAGGCTATGAGCCTTACAAGGCTATGATTGCCATTGAAGAGGCGAAGCTTGATGAGCGAGAGCTCAAGCTAAACTAGAAAGAAGCACATCTTCAGGACATGAGGCAATCTTTAATTGACATAGTCCATCACAATGAAGAATATTCAAACCATGACTTAGCATCAAGAGCCCAAATGAATGAAGCAGATGTGCTACTTTACAGACAAATGGCTATGGATGCACTAATTATTGAAGATGAACCTGAAGAGAAGATCTTTAGTGAAAATGAAAAGGGGTCCTATTATAGGAATTTTCCTTATAGTCCATTGCAGAAAAAGCTTGAAACATGGCCGCCATTTGAAGTCACCAACAATCTACTCAATATTGAAGAGAATCCCCCACATTGGCATATCGAAATTTTGCTTGAAAATGCAAAGTTGATCATAGCCAAGGAAGAATTCAATAAAGAGTGAATTGCACATATTGAAGCTGAAAACACCCTTATGGCAAAGCAACAATCAATTGACAGCGCCGCTCGTGAATTGCTTAAGCGAATTGCCAGGAAGGAAAAAGAAGAACGTCAAGCACCTGTTCTTGGTATGGATATTGATTTTAGTATTCCTAACCAATTTCCATCCAACCAGCCTTCATTTGACCAAGAAATGGAAGAAGGCAAAATGACGAGCAGTCAGCAAATGAAGATAAATTATCTTTACAAGCTGAAGACTTTGAAGATAAATCTGACTCAATTGTCTTCGGACAATTCATGGTCAATCTTCATTGTCATGCTCTCACTCTACCTTGTTCTTTTACAGCGAAAGATTGCATGAAAGTGGATGATCACCATCCACCCCCTATCGGGGATAACAAAGAAGTGATTGAAGATCCTCAGACAGTCATACACTCGGGGGGCAACAATTGCAAAGATGCTAAGGCTATAGTTTTTTCTAAGCCTGATGAAACATCTACATATCACATTAAGCCTTTGTACATCAAGGCTTACATTGATGGTATTCCTATAAACAGAGTTCTAGTCGACAACGGACACAATTAACCGTTGTCTCAAAAACTTCCATTACAACATTTTTTGTAATTGACTCTTCGTCAACTTACAATATTTTGCTAGGAAGGGATTGGATTCATGCCAATTGGTGTGTGCCATCATCTCTTCATCAAATGTTGATATTCTGGAATGGCACAGAAGTTGAAGTGGTCAAAGCTCATAGTCGACCATTCAAAGTAGAATCACATGCAGTCGATGCAAGATTTTACGATGGAACAGTTGGACATGTTAGTTTCATGGGTCAGGATAAGTATGGTCGGCCATACCCCATCATTTCCACCAAGCAAATTCAACCAGAAGCTTTGAAAGAAGCAATGGAAACCTTGGTGCATCCTGATGCCATAATTCCTTACCAGCCACTTCCATGTTCTCCCATTATTGAGGAGATACCATGATTCCACAACTAAGGAAGAAAGAAGCGATCGACAACGCTTTAAAAAAATTGTCGACTCATGCTTTAGAAATGAAGCTACAAGAATTGGAGGATTCAGCCACCCCAACAGCTAATGTGGCTAATCACACCAACATTTTTGATAAGATCACCATGGATGAACTTGATCGTGCACCCAAGATCACCATGGATGAACTTGATCGTGCACCCATGAAGCTTGATGATCTCAAGGCTGAAGTACAAGATCCCTTGCTCGAAGTTGATCTTGATACATATGGCAAAACAAGGCCAACTTACATTAGTTAGTTATTGGCTGAAGAAGACATGCCACGCTTTGTTGCTCTTTCAAAGGAGTACAAAGATTGCTTTGCTTGGGATTATGACGAAATGCCTAGTTTGAGTCGAGACTTGGTTGAACATCGCCTCCCAATCATTGAGGAATATCAACCATATCAACAACCTCCTAGGAGAATGGCAAATGATGTCATTCTTCAAGTTAAAGAGGAAGTTGAAAGGCTTATCAAGGCTAAATTCATCCGCACCGCAAGGTATGTTGAATGGATTTCAAACATAGTCCCAGAAGTTAAAAAGAATGGTAAAATTCGAGTATGTGTTGATTTTCGCAGCTTGAATTCTACCACTCCTAAAGACGAATATCCAATGCATGTTGCAGATCTCCTAGTCGATGGAGCCTCCAGCATAAGGTTTTTATCCTTTATGGATGGACATAGTGGCTACAACCAGATCTACATAGCAGATGAGGACGTCTGAAAAACAACATTTCAATGCCCTGGAGCCATCAGTACTTTTGAGTGGGTAGTTATGCCCTTTGGACTCAAAAATGCTGGTGCAACCTATCAACGAGCAATGGATGCTATTTTCCATGATATGATTGGTAAGTTCATGGAAGTTTACATTGACGATGTAGTGGTTAAGTCACATAGTACTCTTGACCACCTCGATCATTTACGACGATCATTTGAAAGAATGAGGCAACATGGGTTAAAAATGAATCCTTTAAAGTGTGCTTTTAGCGTTGGTGCAGGTAATTTCCTTGGATTTTTGGTCCATCAACGAGGCATCGAGATAGACCAAAATAAGGCAAAGGCTATCTTACAAGCTCAGCCGCCCATCAACAAAAAAGAGCTCCAACGATTCCTTGGTCAAGTCAACTTCTTACGAAGGTTCATTTCCAACACTGTTGGTAAAACCAAAGCGTTTTCGCCACTGTTGAAGTTGAAGGACGGAGAAGGCTTCCAATGGAATCAAGAGCATCAAGAAGCTTTCGAGGCGATCAAAAACTACTTGATATCGCCACCTGTTTTAGTTCCTCCTAAAAAGGACAAACCTTTATACTTGTATATATCAGCCACAACTTCATCCATTGGATGTTTGTTGGCTCAAGAAGTAGAAAAGGGAAAGGAACAAGCAGTGTATTATCTCAGTAGGACTCTTACTGATGTAAAAACCAGATACAGTCCTATTGAAAAGCTTTGTTTGTCACTCTACTTTGCAGCAATAAAGCTTCGGCACTATATGCTCTACTTTAGTGCATTATCGCCAAAACTGATATTGTAAAGTACATGTTGACACGACCACTGCTTAAAGGTCGACTAGGGAAGTGGTGTTTAGCACTTTCTGAATTTAGCGTCAAATATATTCCACAAAAAGCGGTAAAAGGCCAAGCCGTAGCTGACTTTTTGTCCGACCACCCTTGTTTGAACTTGGGAGAGGAATTTGAAGATGCTAATGAAGTTATGGAAGTCTCTTTACCACCCTAGATCCTAGAAATTGATGGATCAAGTACTGCACAATCAGTAGGTGCAGGAATTGTCATCACATTACCACAAGATGACTGGACTACAATGGCCTTTCACTTAGACTTTGATTGTACTAACAATCAAGCTGAGTATGAAGCGCTCATTATTGGTCTGGAATTACTCAGAGAAATGAAAGCATCCTCAGTACACATTAAGGGTGAATCATTATTGGTGATAAATCAACTCACGCAAGAGTATAACTGCACTAGTCCATCATTGTTGCCATATTATGCAATGGCAATACAATTATTGGACAAATTTGACAATGTAAGCAATGAGCACCTACCCAGACATCTAAATGAAGGGACAAATGTCACTGCACAACTTGCATCAGGCATTACCTTTCAGGATGATATCTGGAGGAAAGTGGTAAATGTTGAAAGACGTATTTTACCATCCACCTTTAAAAGGGATAACGTGTTCGAAATCTGCAACATTGTCCACAAACATTACGACTGGCGGGCACCTTTTTTCGAGTACTTAAAAGATCCAAGTGGGAGGTTTGATCGACGTATTAGAACTTTCTTCACACATTATGTTGTCTTGGCCAATGAACTATACAGGAAAGACCTCGATGGAGCTCTTTTAAGATGCCTGGATAAAGATTAAGCTCGGAAAGTTGTCAAAGATATGCATGAAGGCTTGTGTGGCGCACACCAAGCTGGAAAAAAAATGAGATGGCTTGCACGCCGTCATGGCTTTTATTAGTCGACTATAATGAGGGACTGCATGGAATTCGCTAAGGGATGCCAACAATGTTAGAAATATGGTCCCATTTGGAGGCTCCCTACCGAAGAATTGCATTCCATTATCAAACCGTGGCCTTTCAGAGGTTGGGCGTTTGATTTAATTGGCAAGATCTCCCCACCGGCCAGGGGAGGTGTGTGTTTTATTATTGTTGCAACCGACTGCTTTACTAAATGGGTAGAGGCAAAAGCAATGAAAAACACCACTCACTCGGATGTCAAAAGTTTCATCAAAGAACACATCATTTATCGCTTTGGAATTCCAGAGACGATTACAACTGATTGTGGTACTAACTTTGATGGAAAAATCACAAGTGACTTGGAAAGAAAATTTGGCCTCAAGTAAGTCAAATCGACGCTCTATTATGCGCAAGCTAACAGGCAGGCCGAAGCTTCAAACAAAGTCATGATTAGCATAATTGAGAAAATGCTGAAAGATAAGCCAGGCAAGTGGGACAAAGCATTGTCTAAAGCTTTATGGGCTATTGGATGTCCCAAAGATGATCTACTGGAGTAAGTCCATTTAGTTTAACCTATGGCCACGATGCTATGGTACCTATGGAACTATTAGCTAAGTCGGCCAGGGTTGCTTTTCAAAATGACTTGCAGTGGTATGATTATAATGACGCTATGATGATCAAGCTTGAAGATCTAGAATCAGAAAGACTTGATGCATTAAATCATCTGCAAGCACAAAAGAAAAAGGTAGAAAGAATACAACAAAAAAGTTTGCCGTGGAAACTTTATCGAAGGCGAACTAGTTTGGAAAGCCATTTTGCCTATCAGTGCTCATGTAGATGGAATGGGAAAATGGTCACCCAAATGGGAGGGACCATTCTGAATCAAGAAAGTGCTAAAAAATGGTGCTTATTGGTTGGAAACAAAAGACAATAAATTGCACCAAAGATTTATCAATGGGCGATATCTTAAGAAATACTACCCAAATGCTTGGGAAGCAAGAAGTGAACCTCAACCTGAATTTAATTTACTACCTAAGGATCCTAGTGATTTGGCCATGAGTCAGCTTACGGCGATCAGCTTCACCACCGTGTAGTCAACTATTGAAAACGCTTCGTGGACTTAGCCGCCCCAATTGCGTTTTCGCGGCTTTAGAAGAAGAGCAAACATTTCTGTTGACGCCATTGAAGCCTCCAAGTTGCTGCAATGTTCGGCACAAGGTTGGCTAGAGTGGAAGATGTCGACGATGATGAGCATATAGGGGGGTCAAATTCGGCCTTGCCTATATATTATCAAGCCCAACTCCTTTAATTTAAGGAATTAGGCTTGAGAGGGGCATTGTTGATACCTAAATTTACAATTAAGGGTAAACTTGTCCTCAAGAATGTTAGAACAAGATGTGTGGCTCAGATTTAGTCTAAATCCTAAAACTAGGTCAGATTTGATGCCATCCTTGTCATAATTAAATTAGGAAAGTATTTTTATTTTCCTAATTTCCTATAATTGGGCCAAAATTGGCAATAATTATTGGAAAATTATTATTATTTTATAATTATTATTATTTCAATAAATGATGGTCAGAAAAGAATTAAAGTCATCTTGTATGATTTTCAATTCTGACAGAGACTTAATTCTTATATGACGACAATCCTAATTTTGTGAAATAAATAATGCCATGTCAAAATTGGACATATGACATGATATGTGGCGCAATATGGCCTAGCCAAGCCGCCCATGCCTAAATTTGATCTCTATTGAATTAAATACAACTTTGTATTTTGTTCAATTAAGGACAAAAGGCGAAATTGATAAATTTCAATGGGCTAGAGAGGTGCGATTTCAACAAGGGTTTTACCATTGTGACCCTTGACTCTCATAGGTCATTCTGGCAAAATTTCATCTCATTCTGACTTAAGATGAAAAACTTATGCACGTTTTTCAATTAAGGATAGTTTTGGGTGTGAAACCAATTTCACCAAGATAGAGAGCTCAATTTCGACCAAGATTTTTTTTTCTATGGTCTTAATATGATAGCGAAACCCTACTGGTGAAATTTGAACTCAATCTAACTTCGTTTGCAACTTTTGCATTTCTTTCAATTAAGGATAAAAGGCTTTCTACCCCGGTTTAGTCAAATTTGAATTCAATTTCTGTTTTGACCGAATTGAGGGCCAAGAATGGTCAAATTATGATCACTTTCATGGCCTAGGTGTTTATGGTCGAAATTGGGGCCATTTTGGCTATTCTGACAGTAAATCAGTATACAGTGCAGCATAATCAGGATCCGAATCAGACTGGATTGCGTCAGATTGGAGGAAGATTTCGTCAAAGTCATATTAGGAGTGATATAGTCGGTCTTGGAGGTGGTCATTTGTGGTGATTAAAATTGAAAGTCATTTTAGAGTCTCTTAAAGATTTTTTGAATCGTCAGATTGGAGAAACAATTAAAGCAAGACAGGTCAGATTGAAGCAAAGATTTAGTTAGAAGACAAAATTGGGACTGTCGGCCTTGGTAGTCAAGCCTAGGCCGCCCCCTATATAAAGGGTCTTCCCCCTTCAGTTTTCAACAGACTTCTACAGCCTCAAATTTGCTCCGCGCAAAAAACTAAGCGCCGCGCTTATTTTCTCTCTGGCCTTGCGCCACTTTCTGCAGCAACCCTGCAAAATCTATCTTTTTTCAAGACGAGCCAGCCTCGTTCTTCATTATGTTTATCTTTTAATCTCGTCTCAAGACGTTAAAACAACTCTCTGCGAGTTTTTCTTCTCTTTTTCAATCTAGTCTCATGATGTTAAACATTTATCTTTATCTTTTTCAATCATGAATAACAACCAGCTTGTTATTCCTTTTATTTTAATGCAAGAAATCTTTTCAAACGTTCATCTCTGAGAGTCAATTTGGGATCGATGATTTAAATGCTCCGGTGTGACTTTGATCCAGTTTCCGCAATTCACTCGCAAAGATTTATTTTTGTGCTACGCGCACCACCCAAAATGTCTTTACAACTTCTTTGTCATTTTCAGCAAAATGACTGGCACGCCCCGCGCTGCTATTAAGTTTTTCGCAAACACTCTACGCAAAGAGATTTTTGGCGCCACACTAACACTCTTTATTTTTTCAGAGGGATAATACTTCCGCAATTCCATGTCTTTAATCTCTTTCAGGGTTACTAACTCCTGTGTTTTTTTTTTTTAAAGATTGACAGTGGAATGATCAGAAATACCTCTTCTCCTTTCATGAAAACACTTCTTTTTAACAAAAAGATTTTTTAAACTACCCTTTTATATAAGTAGTCCCCCAAACTTGTTCTTGACATATTCATGACATACTTTCAAAATTGTAATTCCAATCAAGATTCAACACAAGTTCTAGAAATAGATAGTCATAAAAGCAATGAATGAATAAGCTCATATCACAGACTCTAATTATACCTAATTCTAAGAAATCAAATAACATGCTAAAAATCAATCAATGAATAAAGCATTATTAAAATTTTCCTCACAAATTGCTTCTTGTGTCAATTTGATGAATAAAGATGATAGGTAGAGGTGCCTTTATATAGTGATCAAGTCCTATTCCTAAGAGGATTTTAGTTGGAGTAAAAAGTTAGAAACATACCTTGATTAGGAATTATTTACCTAATTGGAAATGGAAATTGAAAGTTGAAAGCAATGAGGAAATCCAATCCTAGTCAAAATAAGATTATGGATTTGGCAAAGGACTTGGCACCGGTGGGTGCGGGTTGGTATGGGCTTGGCCGCGCATTGGCCCGTCTTGGCTCGGCTGGTACGGGTGATGGCCGGGCCATGGCCTAGTGCTGGCGCGGCATGGCCTGGCATGGCCGGGTCGTGGCCTGGCTTCCATGCACACTGGCCTGGCTGCGATGCGGCATGACCGAGCCACAGCTGGCCATGCAGGCGGTCTTGGCATGGGTAAACCGTGCCACAGCCGGCCATGCATGCTAGCTTGGCTCAGGCCATGGTTTTCTAGCTTCCATTCTTTTTTTTTACCTCTTTTAGGCATGATTCTTCTTTAATCTAATGAAGAAAAATTCATGAAACCTATCAAGACAAAATAAAATCAAGTCAGAAAATTAAAAAGTAAAATCTTAAAAATTAAAAATTAAAATAAGTAGGAAATTAAAATAATTGGGTTGCCTCCGAACAAACGCTTGTTTAAAGTCATTAGCTCGACTTCCCTTTTCTTCAATTTCTAATTGGAAGATAAGTTGGGTTTTCCAACTCGATTTCTTCAATTGAAAGTGTTGGCATTGCTTCGAAGAAAGGCTTGAGCCTTTGTCCATTGATTTTGAACTGCTTCATTGTATCCAAATTCTTGATAATCACAGCTCCATTAGGATATGCTCGAATCACTTCATATGGTCCATACCATCTTGATCTTAACTTTCCAGGCAAGTTTTTCAACCGATTGTTGTATACTAAGACCTTTTGACCTTCATGAAATGATCTTCGCAATATTTCTTTGTCATGTATTGCCTTGGTCTTTTCTTTGTGGATCCTTGAATTCTCATATGCTTCATTCCTAATTTCTTCAAGCTCCTATAATTGAAGCATCCTTTGAATTCCAGCTTTGTCAAAGTTAAGATTGCATTGTTTTATTGCCCACCATGCTTTGTACTCTAACTCCGCAGGTAGATGACATGGCTTACCAAACACAATTTTGTATGGAGACATTCCAAGTGGTGTCTTGTAAGCTGTACGATAGGCCCATAAAGCATATCCTAAATGCATAATCCAATCTTTTCTTTGCACATTGACTGTTTTCTCCAAAATCAGCTTCACTTGTCGATTTGATATTTCAGCTTGACCACTTGTTTGAGGATGATATGAAGTAGATACCTTGTGACAAACTCCATATTTTTCAACCAGTGATTGCACAATCTTGTTGCAGAAGTGAGTTCCTCGATCACTGATGAGAGCTCTAGGGATCCCAAATCGATAAAGAATAAGAATGTTATTCTTTATGAATTTGACCATTGTTCTTGCATCATATTTCTCAGCAGCAACAACTTCAACCCATTTAGAAACATAATCCACAACTAGAAGAATGTAGTACTTCTTATCTGATGGAGGAAAAGGTCCCATGAAATCAATTCCCCATACATCGAAGACTTCAACAACAAATATAGGTGATTGAATCATTTGATTCCTCTTCGATATGTTTCCAACTCTCTGACATCGTGGACAAGTTTTACAGAACTCATAAGAATCCTTAAAGATTGTAGGCCAATAGAATCCACAATCCAAAATTTTTCTTGCAGTCTTCTTGTGTCCAAAGTGTCCTCCACATTCATAATTGTGGCAAAACTCCAAAACTAATCTGATCTCATCATTTGGGATGCATCTTCTCATGACTTGGTCAGAACCATATCTCCATAAATATGGATCATCCCAAACATAATACTTAGCATCACTTATGATCTTCAGCTTAACTCCTTTACTTAGATCTTCAAGAAGACAACGAGTGACTAAGAAGTTGACAATATCAGCATACCAGGGTAGTTGAGAACCGACAAACAAGTCTTCATATGGTAATGCTTCATTGATTGTAATCTCTTCTTCCTTTCCTTCGATTCTGCTTAGATGATCAGCAGCAACGTTTTCTGCTCCCTTTTTGTCCTTTATTTCGATATCAAATTCTTGAAATAACAATAGCCAACGCATAAGCCTAACTTTTGCTTCTTTCTTTGCCATTAGTTAACAGAGTGCAGCATGATCAGAATAGATTATCACCTTATATCCCAATATGTATGGCCGAAATTTCTCCAAAGCAAAGACTACGGCAAGCATTTCTTTTTCTGTGGTGGTGTAGTTCTTCTGAGCAGCATCTAGAGTTCTTGAAGCATAGTAGATAACATGAGGTACCTTATGTACTCTCTGACCTAGAACAGCTCCAATAGCGACATCACTTGCATCACACATGATCTCGAACGACAGGTCCCAATTAGGTGGCTTCACAATTGGAGTGGTGGTGAGGGCAGTCTTCAATTTGTCAAATGCTTCTTTGCAATCATCTCCAAATTCGAACTCTACATCTTTTTGAAGCAGTCAACACATTGGTGCTGAAATCTTTGAGAAATCCTTGATGAATCTTCTGTAGAAACCAGCATGTCCCAAGAATGAACGAATATCTTTGACACATGTTGGATATGACAGGTTCTGAACGACATGAACCTTAGCTTTGTCGACTTGCATCCCTTCTTTGAATACCACATGGCCTAGAACAATGCCTTGTTCTACCATGAAGTGGCACTTTTCGGCATTCAATACCACTTTGGTTTCAACACATCTTTTCAAGATTAGTTCCAAATTATGGAGGCATTGATTAAAGTTATCTCCATAGACTGTGAAATCGTCCATGAATACTTCCATCTTGTCTCCCACATAATCTTGAAAGATGTTCATCATACACCTTTGAAAAGTTGCAGGTGCATTGCATAAACCAAAAGGCATTCTTGTGTAAGCATACGTACCAAAAGGGCATGTGAAAGTGGTCTTCTCTTGATCTTCAGGTGCAATTGGAATCTGGAAATATACTGAATATCCATCCAGAAAACAGTAGTAGGCTTTGCAAGCTAATCTCTCCAGCATCTGATCAATGAATGGCAATGGAAAGTGATCCTTCCTCGTGGCAGTGTTCAGCTTTCTGTAGTCGATGCATACTCTCCATCCATTCTGCAATCTTTAAGGAACTAACTCTCCATCCTTGTTTTCTACGACGGTGAATCCAAATTTCTTTGGTACTACTTGGACATGACTGATCCATTTACTATCTGATATAGCATAAATGAGTCCAGCTCCAAGTAGTTTGAGAACTTCTTCTTTGACAACTTCAGCAAGGTTTGGATTTAGTCTACTTTGTGGCTGTCGAACTGCTACTGCATTGTCTTCTAGTCGAATCCTATGCATGCATACAGTAGGACTTATTCCTTTGATATCAGCAACAGTCCATCCAATGGCTTCATTGTATTCCTTCAACACTCTAAGCAGTTGTTCTTCTTGTAAATTATTCAATTTACTTGAAATAACAATAGGTAGAGTCTCTTTGTCTCCAAGGAAAACATGCTTCAGACCTTCAGGAAGTGGTTTTAGCTTGACTTCAGGTGGTTGAATTATGGATGACAAAGGCTTTGGCGTTGGTTCCAATTGAACATAGGAAACTGATGCCTTTTCTTCAATAGCAAGTAGTGTCTCCAAATCTCGGATGGTTTCTGCTACATCTTCTGGTGTCAGGAATCCTGCTTCTTTGATTTCTTTTTCCTCCAGGCTCTTTGTAAGGACTAATTCGAGTTCATCTTCATGGTGTAGTGATTGAACTTGTTGAGAAAGAACATTAATTGCATCAATAGCACAGATGGAATGTTTCTCAGTAGGAAGTTTCATGGCTTCATAAATATTAAATTCAATGACTTCCCCATCAAATTCCATGCTGAGTCTTCCATCTTGGACATCGAATTTCGTTCTTGTTGTTGTCAGAAAGGGTCTTCCTAGCAGCAACGACATATGAGGAAGATTAAAGTCATCTTCAAGACATAAAAATCTGCTAGAAAAACAAAATCTCCTATCTGCACTAAAACATCCTCAACTAATCCTTCAGGATTAATATTAGTTCTATCAGCTAATTGCACAATAAGATCACTTTTAAGTAGAGGTTCCATTTTCAATTGTGAATAAGTAGAAAAAGGCATAATGTTAATTGGAGATCCAAATTCACACATTGCAATTTTTATCTTATTCTTTCCTATGTTACAAGGAATAGAAAAAGATCCTAAATCCTTGCATTTATGATGCAATTTTCTTTGATATGCAGCAGATATATTCTCATTCATGCAAGCAAAATTTTCAGAATACTTACTCTTAGTGGTGCATAATTCCTTGAGAAAAGAGGTATACCTGGGTACTTCTTCAATTGCAGCAACTAAAGGAATGTTTACCTCTAATTTTCGAAGTGAATTGAGTTAATTTTCAAACCTTTGAGGAAATGGTGGTGGACGTTGGATGGTCTCCATTATTTTCATCCCCTTGAATCTCCCTTCTCTTCTTACAAAGCGTTGAGAGACTGTTGGTGATGAAGTAGGTTGATCCTCCTTGCTTTTGGTTGAAATCTCCTCATCACTTGACGCTTGCACATTGGATCCAGCAACTGGTGGTGGTATAGCAGGAAAAACAGGTGCTGAAGGTGGTGATATTGAAGGTGGAGGTGGAATATCAGGTGACTCCATCTCTTGTGCACGCCACTGTTGATTTTCCCCAATTGAATTGACTCCATGTCTTTGAGCCAAATTTGAGGGTGATTGGACGAATGGAGGTAAGTACCGAGGTTCTCTTTGCATACTTAAAAACTGTGTGAACATCTTGGTCATAGTCTCTTGTTGGCTCGCCAGCGATGAGACTACCATGTTTAAGTGCTTGATGCTTTCCTCCATCTTGCCAAAAGATTCTTGTTCTGATGATTTAGATGGTGAGTGTTTATTCACTTTGCTGAATTGGAAGATATTCTCGGCCATCTTGTTCAACAATTTCCTTACTTCTTCAGGAGTTTTGAATCTCAAATCCCCTCCACTGGTAGCATCAATATTGGTTTTTTCTGATTGAGATAACCCATCATAGAAGTTTTGGATAAAAAATCCTTCACTTAGTCCATGATATGGGCAACTCTCGCATAATTTATTGTACCTTTCCCAATATTGATACCATTTTTCATCTTATGATTGACAGCTAGCAGCGATTTTCTTCTTAACCTCAGAAATTCTTGAGTTTGGAATGTATCTTTCCAAGAATGCTTCTTATAATCCATTCCATGAGGTAATAGATTTCGGTGGTAGACCCCAGAACCATTCTTTTGCTTTCCCCTCCAGAGTGGATGGAAAAGTTTGCAGCTTCACTTGTTGTTCAGGCATTTCAGTGATCTAGGCACACTTGGTGTAGAAAACTCGCAGATGCTCGTGTGGATTTTCGTGCTCTTCTCCATGAAAAACTGGTAGTAAACGGATCACTCTAGCCTTCAACTGGTAGGACATATCCATGTCAGGATAATCAATGCAAAGGGGCTTCATCTCACTTGCGAAATTCAATTCCCCTAGGGAAAGTGATTGCTCCATTGGATTTTCCTACAAAACAAAGATGATCAAGTGCAAATCAAATTAAAAAAGAAAAATACTCCCCGGCAACGATGCCAAAATTTATGATCAGTTGTTAGTGAATTATAAAAATAACCCAAACAATTTCTAACTAAAAATAGTAAGGGCAAGTAGGGGTCAAACCCACAGAGAGATAGGTTATTATTCTTTTTCCAATCAATTAGCTTAAAGATAATCAAACAAGTAAAACGAATTTTGAGAATAAAATAGAAAACATTGAATTAAAATCAAAACAGTCAATAAACAATTACCTAAGAAAATAATTAAGAAAATTAAAGAAACAATTAATCAGAGAGCAACAAATAAATGAATTTAAAAAATAATTAAAATTAAGAAAACCCTCCAACATAGAATTAATATCCCTCTTGACAACAATAACATGGATCATTGGTATCTAAAAATTATGAAAACAATGGATAGCTTGTTTGGAATTAAATCCAAAATTACCAAATTAGATAAAGTTCTTGATCCAGTGTAAATTATCTCTTTTATTCTTAACAATTACTTCCTGATCCAGTTTAATAATTAATAAGAATAAAGCATTAAGAACTAGTAATTTATGAACAAGCACAACAAACAATAAATTATCTATTGATTCATAAATCCCTTGGAAGGAAGATCCTTCGCTTCCAATTGCTACCAAACAATTAAATTCGAAGATCCTTCAAGATTTAATTTAGCTAATCCAAACTCAATTTACAAGATAGTGTCGACTCCAATCCATCAAAACAAGCAAACATAGGATTAAAACAGAGATATAAGAAATACCCAAAACAATTTTCATATATAAGTGCAAAATCTAACCATGATATAAGTCAAGAGATCAATTAAATTCTACATTGGAGAAAAGAAAAGGATTACTCACTCATGAATTGAGTGAACATCCAAAGAAAAGAAGAAAAACTTATCTATGGATGAAGAGGGGAAAGAGAGGCCGGCGGCTCCAAAGCTCCTCCAAGTCTTCAACAACTTTTTAATTCTAAGAATACAATACAATCCAAAAACCTAGACCTAAGGTGGCTATTTATAGTGGAAAATAACCCTAAAGATTCCAGTCATAATTATGAAAGGATTCTAGGGCGGTTTAGACTCTAACTTGGTCTCCAAGTTGGCTTAAAAGTTTTCCTAGGCTGAAATTAGAGTGAAAATCGGATCCTGGAAAATTATGGAATCGTGCAGAGACTTTGACAGCAATTTTAGGCTTGAAGATGGCAGAACTGGGCTTCAGGCTTCAAAGTAAAGTTGTATATCTCGGAGTTCTCTTTCCAACGCCTACTCACCCGCATTTTTTTGAGGTCTGGATCAAAAGTTATGGCCTTTTTACCAAGACTTCGCAAAATCTTAATCCAACTAGGAAAGAGTTGCGGGATTTGAATATTTCCTTGGCCTTGTGCGGCACAAATTAGGGCTTTTACTCCAATTGTGGGCTCATATAGGCTGAATATTATCCCATATAAAATATTCATAATTCCATGCCTTCAAGGCTTCTCCAATTATCTTCAAATTTTCAAATTATCTCCAATTTGATCTTCAATCTCGAACTTCGAATCTCCAAATCTTCACTCAAAATACTTTGCTCATATATATGTAAAAAGTCATCAAAATAGCTCCAAAAATAGTGGAAATTAGTAAGTTTTCACTTTTCATCACTTAAACACTCAAAAACACAAATACTAACAAAATAAGGTATATTAGAGTATAAATTCATCCAAAAACATAATAAAATAACTATAAAACTAGGGTTGTTTTGGCTCGATCATAGACAGAGCTTTCCAATAGGACTATAACTGGTTTTGATATCAGTTAGAGCTCTACTAAGGTAATACACTGCTTGTTCCATTCCTTTTTCTATTTCTTGAGCCAACAAACATCCAATAGATGACGCAGTGGTTGATACATATAAGTACAAATGTTTATTCTTTCTAGGAGGAACTAAGACAGGTGGCAACATCAAGTAAATTTTGATCGCCTCAAAAGCTCCTTGATGATCTTCATTCCATTGGAATTCTTCTTCTTCTTTCAACTTCAACAATGGTGAAAACGCCTTAGTTTTACCAGCAGTGTTGGAGATGAATCTTCGCAAAAAATTGACTTGACCAAGGAAACGTTGTAGTCCTTTCTTGGTGGTGGGCGACTATGCTTGCAAAATGGCTCTTGCCTTGTTTTACTCTTTTCTTTCCATGAAGTTTCTGTTTTAGGGTTAATTGATTTGGGGAGTCTGGGATTTGAGTCTTATTTTGCTCAAATGGTGTGGGGGGGGGGGGGAGGGATTTGGAAGTACGGAGAGAGAAGTTCAATTTGTAAGTTGGGACAAGGAGCGACGCCGCCGGGAATCAAGGGTTTCGGGTAGTTTAGTTTTGGGTTTTCTCGGTTGGGTTTAGGCTTTTTTTTTCGTTAGACAAGAGTAAGGAAAGAATAGGCGGCAACTTTGAAGGTGTTCAGTGCGATTGATTCAGTGGAAAGCTTTTAGTTTCGGGTAGTCTAAGGATTTGAATAAAGAAGAGAAGTCGTCGAAGATTTGGTTTTGGATTGGAGTTGAGGAAGAAGAAAGTAGATGTTATGGTGAAGTTTGGTGGCGATTGGAGGTTCCGACATGATGGCAATGGCGGTGGCGTTAGGGAGGTAGCGGCGCTGCTACTAGGGTTAAGAAGAGGGTGGCGACAGCGCTAGGTGAGGAAGAAGGAAGCTTATGGAATTTTAGGGTTGGTTTAAGCATTTATACCAACCCGCAAGATCTGACCCGGTTCAAGCTCCAACCCGATTTTAGCCAACATGACCAATGGTCAGCCTGAAAGCCCAATGTAAGTTTGGTATAATTTTCTACTTGGGCCTTTTCCTTTTATTCTGTTTGGGCTTCACTTGATTTATTGTGACTTGATTCATCTTGGCTTAGTTTATTTGGATTAGTTATTGGGTTCATTGTTGCATTTGGGCTTAGTTTAGTATTAGTATGGGCTTGAATTTAGAGGCTAATCTTTTAAATAAGTAATAGTAATTAATTTAGGTAATTTTGACCTTATTCAATTTCATAATTTCAAAGTTGGAGCAAGAGGATTAGATTTTGAGCAAAGTTGAGACAATTTCACTTTTGGTTTAGAGTCTTTAAGTTGATTGGAAGACAATTAGCTTAAGCTATGGAGGATTCAAGATATAGGGCAAGTTAGAATTTGGATTAAGACTAGTTAAAAGTTAACTAGAGTTAAGGGTTAATTAAACCTGGTTAGAAGTTAGCTAAGGTATTGGTTTTAGTTAGAATTAATTGAGACATAATAAGTATGCTCATGTGCACTCATGTCATACATGCCATCTCGCTATGTTCATGATGTATTATTATTCGTCTTTTGCCAAGATAAAGAGTCTTTCAGATAAATGTACTCGGGTACGAACTTCTGGGAGCCCCTTTTAGACCAATCTTTTCCATAAATACCCCCATAATGCGTGGGAAGGGTTGATGGAATTGATTTTGGGTAGACTTGTATTAATGCATATAATTAAAAACGATCTTTCATGCATTTTACTTGTCATTCATGCGAGTTAGTTAAATAAGAATTGGTAAACAACAGTCTTTTACGATGACGGGTAGGTCCCAAGTAAATGTACTCGGGTACGAATTCTTGGTTCCCGCTCCGAGATTGGATTATCCTCAAGATACCCCCATAATGCGTGGGAAGGGTCTCGGTTTAATTTCAAGTATACAGTTGCTTACTGATCAGATAAACTAAAATATACCAGTTCATGCATCATCTTTGCCGTCATTCTCTTCAAGTTTAAATACTATTAAGAAAATACAAAAAGATTGTTCTTTTTCTCCAAAAGCATTTTCAAAGTTGATGTTCTCTTACTCAATTTCCAAAAGAAATTAAAATTGGTAATTCAAGAGTTTTTAAGATTTAAATAGAGATTTTCAAATTCAAACCAGACTTAGTTTATCAATAAAAGATGGAAAATGTTTTCCAAAACAATAAGAAAAGAAGATTTTCACACCATTTTTAGGGAGACTAAAATGGAAGTTTTTAAAACAAAGTAAAAGACTTTAAGAACAAAAATAAAAGGTTTTGACACAGCATTTTCAAAATTTCTTCCCGGTGCGAAAGAGTCAACAAGAGAACAAACAGTGAAAGAGAATCGAAATAGAATTGATCGACAGTCGTTCGATCATATTCCTTGAATTCTTGACATTTGTTTAAAAAATGATTTTATTTTTCTTTTATAATCCTTTTGCTGATAATAATCAAGATTTAGATAAAAGCAACCGTTTAGTGTTAAACCCGTTAGATTTAGTTTAGAGTAGAGGTACCGTCGCTTGACGGGCGTCTCGGGGGTGCTAATCCTTCCCCGAGCGTAACCGACTCCCGAAACCATAGTCTCTGGTTAAGCAGACTATATTAGGTTTAGTATTACCTTCGCCAAGCTTAGGTTAATATTAGACTTAATAATCGGATAGGTGGGTTAATCACACCTTAGAAAAAAGATTAGTGGCAACTCCTTTTTCCAAGTCGTTTCGGCAGGGTTCCCCGGACCCGAACGTTTCGACAGCTTGGCGACTCCACTGGGGACATTAGAGAGTCAGGCCTCACTTAGTCTAAACAAGATTTAGGGTTAATAAAATGGTTGTTTCGTTTTGTTTAGGTTTGCTGTTTGGGTGTTTTATTGCTCTTGTGCTTTGATATTATTGCTATCTTCACCCATACCTTGTTGTTTACCGTGTTTTATATTGTGCTTAGTTACTAGGTCTGCCAGGTTTAGCTTTAGGGTAATGGTAGGTTGTTCCTTCACACACTCCACTTAGACGGCATTTCACATTTACATTTCGCCACTTGGAATAGACTTTGGGAGGTATAATAAGCAAGCCTTCGTGGGACCAACCAGGTCCTCGTGTAGGTCATGCGAAAAACCTCCACCCAATGAGACTTTGCGGGGTCAAAATTGGGAATCTTTAGGTATGAGTGCACCAAGCCAGCATATAAGTTGGTACACATAAGGAAAACTCCGAACCTTTACCTTTCTGTTTCGAAAATAAGGACCGTAGAAAGAGTAACCCCTTTTACTCTCAATAAATAGACCACCCGCCCCAGGAAGACCTTTGTCCGAGCTTTTGTTCACAGAAAACTTTTTATTCAAAAGGGGCATGATTTTACTTCAATCTTCAGTTATTTATTCATACTTCATCTTTATGCTTAGTTACTAACTATTTTTGTTCTGTCTCTCTTTCTTTTTTGCAGTTGCATATGAATAACTTTTTGTTTTGTAGGTTTCATCCTAGAAAATCATGACATCGTTTTTGTATTCTCACGCATCCATATATTCTATAATTGACCATGCATATCCATTTATTTGTTTATCGATATAGATTGTCATGGCATGTTGCATCTATGTACACATTTTTATGAGTTATCATCATATCCATTGATATATGTCGTACATCCTTCATGCATTGTCCATGTCTTTGTATATATATATGTTCATACATCTGTCATGCATTATTCATTCCTTTGTATATATGTTCATGCATAGGTCATGCATTATCCATTCATTACTACATGCATCTATCTTGCATTATCCTTATCTTTTGTAAATAGATACACCTCATACATATAGATAGTTAATATACATTTCTTGTAGATATTTCTGGTTTTCTATCTATTGGAGTCTAACATCATCAGGAGAGCATTTTCTGGAAGTATCAAGTGCAGCATTGAAGCTTAATCAACGAGCGGGGTCGATGAAATTTTCTTTACAGATACATTGTCAAAGTCAGGTCAAGCCAGTGAAGTCGCTCACGGTTCAGGAAAGTAGCCATTCAATAGAGAACTCTACGATCTCATGGAAAAATTGACAATCCCAAATTAGTGACAATAGGGAACGGAAACCTGCCATAAGAAGGGAATTTCTGAGACTGATGAACTCTTCTCTGATGTGCATAGCATCTGCATAGATTTTTTTCATTTGTATCTTCCCATGCTTATTATTGATTGTCGCACTTTTGACTGTGAATGTTTGCTGAATTGGGTGATCACCACTATGAAACAGTTCCCAAAGCGCTTTATAATTTTCACGTGGGCAATGAGCAAAGGAATGTTCGATTTATAAAAGGTTTGAAGAACAAAAGGAGATTCTTTTGAATAAACAGTTGTGTTTTGAACAAAAATGATAAGATAAGATCAAAACTGGAACGTTTTCTTAAAAGATGATAACATGATTACTTGATTTATGTCAACACTGCCCAGAACCGCAAATTTCATTGATCCTAAAAGGGCCCATTCTTTCTCTTAGAAACCAATTTGAATCTGAGACATATTGAGATCTTTCCATTCCTCTGGCCAAATTCAAATCACTTGCAGTCCTCGGGAAGACTGGTTCAAAAATCAAATAAGCCTACTTAGGCTAAATATCCAAATTGGGCCTAAACCTTTCACGATCTGCTCAATTTGAGCCTAAACCTTTCCTCAGCACCAAATTGAGCCTAAACCTATTCGGGAGGCACCAAATTGGGCCTAATTTTGACGGAAGTTGTGCTGTGAATAGCACGCGCCGTTACTAACAGTAACGGCGTGACGTGGCTTGATGTAGCGTGACGTATATAGACCATTTATTCTCTAAAATAATTAAAAATTTTAAGAAAATAAATAAAAAAATTAAAATAATTATTATCTCTTATTTTCCCAAACACAAATAGATTGTTATATTTATTTTGATCACTTTTTGGATCAAAAGTGCTATTTTTCTATGAACTCAATAACATAAACTTACAAAATTTCAGTTTCTTGTTAATTTCATATTTTTTTGCTGACAAAATCAATCGTTTTGTTCTTTAGTAACAAGTAAATAGTGGAAAACTACTAAAAAATTAAAATTAGCAAAATTCTCACAAACCCAAAAGGCCAAATAGTAAAAAAAAACTTTAATAACAAATTGTCAATTTTTTTGTTCTTGAACGATAACAAGTAATGAAATTAATAAATATGAAAGAAAAGGATAACATGCTTTAATCTTCAGCATCTTAAGAAAATTGAGGCTCTTTCAACATTTGGCCATAACGTTTGAAAGCAGATTTGAATAAAAATTGAAGAATAAAGATTTAAAACAAGACCATGCCAAGCTATATCTTAATTAAGGAATAAAAATTGGAAAACAGATTTGAAAGCAGGGTACAAAAATGAAAAACACAATAATACCATAACAAGGCAGAGAAGTGAGAACCCATCATCACCAAAAGAATAGTAATTTAAAAAAAAAAAAACTCATATTTCCAACGGTTTCTTCCTTTCCAAATCCCAACCCATTTTCACCTTTTGACCTTACCTTTCTAACAATTTTTCTCTTCATTCCTTCCAAATCTAATTTTTCCACCAAGAAGTGAAGAAAAGAGAGCAACTTCTCCAGTCCCAAGTGATCACCGACATATGAACAGCAACAAAACCATTTTTTGCAGCAAAAAATCAAAACTGAAACAAAAACAAAATCAACAAAAAGAAATTTTCTTTTCTTCTTAGGGTTTAGGGATTTGGGTTCGCGTTTGGGGGTTTTACGGTAGATTTGAGAAGGGAATCCTTTTGAGGGGGTGGAGATTTGGATTTTTAGGCGTTGGGGAAGAAGAAGAGTTTCAGGTGTTTGGGGAAGAAGCAGCACTGGAGAAGAAGAAGCGTTGGGAAGAAAGAAGAAAATAAAAATAAGAAAAGGAAAAAAAGAATAGAAATTAAGGTTGACTTTTTAGCAAATTAAATTGCCAGGTGGCTATTTTAATATGGCGTGGACTTTTTTCACGCGCAAAATGAAACGCGTGTCTCACACAGTTTAATCTCCGTTAATTTAGGCTCGATTTGGTTGGCTTTGAAAACGTTTGGGCCCAATTTGGAGCCCCTTAAAGGTTTAGGCTGGAATTGAGCAAGTCGCAAAAGGTTTAGGCCCAATTTGGACATTTAGCCGCCTACTTACATAACACCTTTCAAATCACTTCAATTGTCGAGACACCTTTATCTCCCTTGTGATTAGTGGGGGGCAACACTCAAGGTAGTAATAACATGCTCATCTTCATCAATAAACAGGTACGACAAGACAATGAGGCAGAAGACACTAATCATCAAATTCCTATCAAGGAAAAAGAAAAATTGGGCCTAAAAAAGAAAGAGGTCGCAAAAAGAGAATAAAAAAATTGCAACATCATGTGTTTGCACAGTTTTTCAGGATTGTAAAAAAACCAAGAGACGTTTTTCCAGAAAATTGTTTTCAAGAAAAAGGCTTTCAAAAATAGGTTTTCAAAAAGATTTTGAGTCTTTTAAGAGTCGCCTTTCATCAAAATATCCAGATCTGAAGTGATAAATGGCCTTCTTTCTTATCCCTTCGCTTGTAGAAAATTATCCATTGTCGTCCCCTTTGTGCCTTATGGATTTTCTTTCGATTCAACCATGATCAAGGATCACCCTCCACGCTGGGGACAAAAGATGAAAAAGGATCGGCCTCAAAAGAACGGGTCTGCACTCAAAGTTAAAAGTAGGGCATTCCAGCATTAATGAGTTCAGTTCATAAAGAAGCATTCAGTTCACTTCGTCAAGTAATTCAAATCAAAGTTCAAATCAAAAGTGAATCAAAAGCAAAAACGAAGAAGCTGAAAGCTGAAAAATGGAAGATCAAGTTTGGTAGCATTCTTCACAACAGAGAAAGTGATCCTTGGATCGAACACCCTCAAACACATTTTTTGAGCCTGTTACCCTTTCTTTGGCACCCTTAACCCTATCCTACATTACATGCCTAATAAAGTCCATCTTTGATCAGGTCAGGAATTGAAGGTGAAGGGATTGTTCCTAAAATAGAAATTGTTTTCGCAAAAGAAAAAGTGTTTTTCTCAAAAAGGTTTTTAGAGAAAATTGGTTTCAAAAGTTTTTCAAATGCGGGTGCATGGTGCAACAATTAATCAAAAAAATCAAAAAAGGAAAAATGAAATGAAAAGTGATGAAAAAAAGAGAAGATAAAGCTCTAGGGTGAAAACCCGAGAAAGGGCAGTTTAGATCAAGGATGGGAATTCCTAGAGCCTCCAAAACAGTCAGAGAAAACATGACCCCTTTGGCAGTAATAAGCATTGACTTGAGAGTGGACGATGTCATCAAGCATTTCAATATTGTCAACTGAAGCCAACACACCAAAATAAATCTTTTTGACAATTGTCATTCAATCCATTCGAACCATACTTCTTTCAATACCAGTGTTGATAAAAACCATTTTTGGACAAATAACAAATTGAGAATGTTTTGAAAATCTGTTTTGCAAAAGATTTGCGTTCCATTTGTGAGCCTAAGAAGAAGATTAATTCAATGATCTCAGACTAGAAAGTCTTCTAAGTGGTGGTCACCAAATCTTTTGAGAAACCTCTCATAGTCTTGAAGATGAGTTAACATGTGGGCGCATGTCTAGTAAAATGATAAGATGTTGTTAGGGGCAAGTGGGGCATCATTATGCAATCATGATATGTTTAAGCTACATGTTCATCATCTTTCAAGCCCTGACTTTTGACAAGTTTGTTGCAGGGAGATAATGAAGTTGATCCTCGGAACAAAGGGGCAATGGAATCCCAATCGTGCATGGAACATCTAAAGCAAGGAAGCCCGTCAGAAGACATTAGGCAAAACGAGGGAAGTCAACATGTTTTCACCCTCCTTAGTTGGTACATCTTTTCAGCATACATGTGCATTCATGCATACATGCACACACTAGAACATTTCATCTTCATCCATAGTAGGAGTGCAAGATAAAGAGTTAGGTTCATTATGAGAGCAGAAAGAGGAACTTAGAGTCATTCAACAGAAGTCGTTTGGGGCATGTCTGGAAATAGAAGAATTCAGAATCATTGGAAAGGAAGTCATTGGGGCAATTTAGAACAAAGAAGAAGGAAGTTAAGATCCTAACAGTGGAAGACACCAGAAATCACAGCTTAGTAGACACAAGTTAGACAAGTGGGGGCAGAAAAGAGGTCAAAAGAACACAAAAGAGAGCTCAGGAAATGAGGAGATAAGAAAGAGGAGTCGGGAAGAGGAAAGAGACAGAGCCGGGAATGGTCGAAGGAGGTGGATCCAAGAAGAGGGAAGACCCATTCAAATAGAGATGGAGAAGCCAAAAGAAGTTCAATAGGAATTCATCAACAGATGATGATGATAGCTCGAAGTTCAAAGGACCTAGCTCCATCTTTTAAAAGATGCTGGTTAATCAAAGGTGATTTTCTCAAGATTCAATTGGGGCAAGAGCTCATATAATGACAAAGAGTTAGCAGATCAGGGGCAAAGGTATTAAGATGAGTAAGGGGAGATCAATAAGATTCAATGAGCAAGGAATGCTAGAGAAGAGAACGACGAACATATTTGTAAGAGGTTGATCGGAGGACGATCCTTTCAAAATAGACCAACAATAGACTTTTCTCTCGGAAAGTAATGTTCAAAGGATAATCAAAGATGATCCGGAAGACAATTTCTTAGAGAATTTTAGAAGTACACCGGAATACGGTTTGCTAGAAAGAATTTCAAATGTTGATTGGAAGACAATCTCATTAAGGAATACATTGGAAGACGGTTTGCTAGAAAGAATTTTCAAATGTTGATTGGAAGACAATCTCATTAAGGAATACATCGGAAGACAATCTTGTTAAAAAGTACACCAGAAGATGGTTTCTCAACAATATTCAGAAGATGATCGGAAGATGATCTCGTCAAGAAGTACACCAGAAGATGATTTCTCAACAGTTTTCAGAAGTTGATCGGAAGACGATCTTGTCAAGAAGTACACCAGAAGATGGTTTCTCAAGAGTTTTCTGAAGTTGATCGGAAGACGATCTTTTCTCAAGAGTTTTCCGAAGTTGAACGGAAGGCGATCTTGTCAAGAAGTACGCCAGAAGATGGTTTCTCAAAAATTTTCAGAAGTTGATCGGAAGATGATCTTGTTAAAAAGTACACCAGAAGATAGTTTCTCGAACAGGTTTCAGAAGTTGATCGGAGGACGATCTTTTTAAGAAATGCACCGGAAGACGGTTATTTAGAAATAGATTTTTAGAAGTCAATCAGAATAAAGTTTATCAGATTTAGACATTCAGAAGCCAATTGAAAGACGATTTTTCAGGAAGATTTTCAGCATTAGAAATTGATTGGAAGACAATCTCCTCAAATGTGTTGGAAGACGACTTTCTCAAATTAAATTCCTCAAAGGGATCTTTTCAAAGAGTATCAAAAATGATGGAAGTGGAAGACAATCCATGAAAAAGTTTGAAACACGATTGGAAGATAATCCTTTTAAGAGTGAATCTGAAGACAGTTAAGGAAGATGGATCGGAAGACAGTTCCTGAAGGATGTATAAGAGCGAGTTTTAAGACAGTTCATGAAAGTCAGAGGATGGCTGAAATGCAATCTCCTGAGGAAGAATTGGAAGGCGACTTCTCCGAAGGAGCTTTTAAGATCTTCTAGTAATAAGAGGGGTGTTTATGTCTTTGCACGCTTTCTAACTCTCAAGAAGTACACAAATTACTTTTTTGCACACTTCTCAATAGTTAGCAAGCGCACAAAGAGGGGCAGCTGTAGACACCCATTTTTGTCTTGTATCCTTTAATTTAAATCAATTTGTTTCTTATTTGGCATTAGGGTCACCCAGGGGTATTTTGGTCATTTTGCACTAAGGGCATTTTGGTCATTTGTATATTCAGGGGCACGTTGGTCATTTTAAGTCCACTCTTAATTCAGATTAGCTAATTCATTTTGGTCATTTACATTGCATTTAAAAAACCCAACAAATCTTAGAATATGCATCTTTGGCATTTTTACATTAATCAGACCAAAATCATACATCTTTTTATTAGCTTTTTCCTATGCTTTTTGAGTATTTTATGCTTGATTATGACTTATATTGGTTATATTTGTATTCATAGGTGTTGACAAGAAGAAAAGTGCAAAATCATCAATTTTGTAACTTTGTAGAGCCTTTTTGGATGATTTATGACACAAATATTTTCCAAGGAAGTTTTGGATGAAGAATGGAACCAACATCACTACAAAAAAAATATGGCTACGGCGACGGACAGATTCCATCTCAGAAAGGTATATATCCGTCGCAGATACCATCGTACGTCGCAACGTACGTCGTACTTGCTGAGCTCGCAGTTGCTCAACTGCGACTGTCCGTCGCAAATTATTGTCAACTACGACAAACGTCACGGCGTCGGTGCCGGTGTTCATCCTGTCGCAGATGGTCAGTTCAGCGGTCAAAGTTTGACTTTAATCCGTCGTATATGTCTGTCGCAAACCGTCGCAGATACTTATTTTGTTCGTCGTAATTGTTTAAAACGTCTGTCGCTGTTTGTCGCAGAATTGTAATTTGTACGTCACATTTATTAGAATTGTTTGTGTTTAACCGTCATTGATTAGTGTTTGTCCGTCGCAGATTAGCTTTTGTCCATCGCAAATGCGTATATATTATGTCATTGCTCATCGAAAATAATGAAAATGTTCGTTGTAGTTGTTATGAATACAAGCTATTGTCTGTCGCCAAAAAAAAATTTAAGCTGAAATTGCTTTATTTCAATATTCAATCCTCTTTCGCAATACATTGTTTATGGAAACAAAAGAATATTATACAAGAATATTACTAACATATAAGGAATCAAAATGTTCTCACTAGTAATCCATAATTTGACCACACCATAAACTTAAAACTTTTGCGAGAATGGGAATTCTGACTTGAACTTATTCTAACCTTCTAAGCATGACTTTTCAATCCCTTAGAGTTTCAGTACCATACGAAGTGTGAACATTTGATCTGGTCAATTGCGAATTCAACTCATTAATTTGAATCAAATGCCATCCAAATATGAAAAATCCTGTAAGCGATCATTTGGAATATTAGAACACAGACATTGTAAACATAACATGATATAACATATATTCCTATGAAGATAAAGAACCAACAAGTAATTAACATGACCAAATTTTGAAGATTCTAGACATAAAGAGTCGAATTTACATATTTGACAAGAGAGGGCAACCAACTCAAAGAAAAATAATGTTGTTGATTAAAGTACAAAAAGCTTAAACCAATTTCCATCACCAAATAATGACAAAATCTATGTGCAAGTTATTTACAAACTAATGACTAAAATTAAATATATGGTACTGATTTGCAATGTTACCTAGAAGCTTACTACTAGGGTCCGCTATGCTCTTTCCAACTCTCAATCCTCATGCAAAAATCAAGATGTCCCTAGGTAGCCATAATAATTAAGGCTAAATACCCAAAAAAATCTCCTATGTTTTGCTTTTGGGACAAAATAACCCCTTATGTTTTTTTGGGACAAATTAATCCCTTACGTTTCAAAAATGAGACACGTTAGTCCTTTTTGGACAATCTGTTAGTCATGTGACTAACGGCCGTCAGATTTGCTGACGTGGCTTTCCACATCAGCAAAAAGTCTACGTGGCTTTTCCACGTCAGCAAGGGACTAATTTGTCCAAAAAAAAACCATAAGGGATTTTTTCGTCCCAAAAGAAAAACATAAGGGATTTTTTTAGTATTTAGTCTATAATTTAATTTTCAAAATAAAAAATTGATTTTTTTCTTTTTTCCTTCTCTTTCTTTCCAGAAACCCTACCAACAATGTACCAAATAATAATTCATCTTTTAAAATTAAAATGGTAAAGATAATTCCCTAAAATATGGTAAAGATAAAATAGTTATAAAAATATTGAATTTAATTAAATAAGAATAGAATTTTTGGTAAAATAAAACTGTGAAATTTTAAATAATGTCATTTAAGAAATATATTTAAAAAATTCTAATATATCTAATTTTTTAATTAAAATAGTAAAATGGTAAAAATAAAATAGTTATAAATATATTAGATTTGATTAAATAAAAATAGAGTTTTTAATTTAGTAGGTAAAATTAGTAAAAGTTTAAAAC
>AWUE01011394.1:0-39700 GCA_001974825.2 Corchorus olitorius | reverse complement strand
AAAGATTAAAAAATCCAAAAATACCAAAATGAGTTCTTTTTGAAAGAGTTTCAATAAATCAAAATCAGACAGTTTTATTTTCAAGGAAGGGAGAGTTCCCATTTTCGGTTTCTTTCCAAAATAAAGTCATATTTTGAGCCCGATTTTCTTAAAATCCTTTCATGAGGAACCCAGAAGAGAACAAATAGTAAAATGGGGATAAGAGATTGATCGAAGGGTTCGGTCATTTCTTTTACAACCCAACAATTTTTCTAAAAAACTCAAGACTCATTTGTGTTTGTGTAACTTTGTTTTCAAAATCAAACAAAGGCTTTACTTTCTTTAAATTATTTAAAATTTAGGAATAACTACAATCAATTAATGAGACCCATAGTTAATTTTAGACTAGTCAGTGCCGTCATTTTGACGGGCGTCGTGGGGGTGCTAATCCTTCTCCACGCGTACCCGACTCCCGAACCTTAGAACTCTGGTTAGAAGACCGTGTATTAGGTTTAGTGTTACCTTTGCCAAGCTTAGGTTAATATTAGACTTAATAATCTTATAGGTGACTAATCACACCTAGGTTAAAAAAGATTAGTGGCGACTCCGTTTGTTTTTTAAGTCGTTTCGACAGAGTCCCCGGACTGGAACGTTACGACAGCTTGGCGACTCCACTGGGGACCTTAGAGAGTCAACTGAACACTGGTTCAGAATTTAACTAGGGTTTACATAATTGGTTGTTTGTTTGTTTTTATTCTTGTTTAATTCATGTTTTCATGCTTTTATTTATATATGTATATTCTATCTAATCTTTTATCTGCTCTGTTTCTCTTGGGGGTAGTTTAGTAATTTTGGTTGGGCGTGGTTGTTAAAGGTTTCTCTGTTCCTTCACACGTGCACTAATAAGCTTGCATTTGTTGCATTACATGAGTTTATACCGGAGCTCTAACCATTTTAGGAGGAGGCAAAGTAGCTAGCCCTCGTGTGATGATAGTCACCGTGCGGGTTTTTAGTGAAACACCTCCACTCAGACTGAACCCTTTTCAATGAGCCTATGATGGGCGAGGATTGGGGGTCTTACTAGCCTAAGTAGGCGTCAGTAAGGACAGTTTGGGAGCCTTTAGAACTGTGAAAAGCCTCACCCAGCATATAGATCCCTGAGAGATATCCAGCTTAGAGCCAAACCCGTAAGGATAAAACCAAGTACACAAAAGGGAACATTTCTTACCTTCACTAGCACGTTTTTGTAAATTTAAATCATAGAGTGAGTAATTGCATTGCTCGCAATAGGTGAACCAACCTGCCCCAAGGCAACATATTTGCCAAGTTTTCAGTAGGAAAATTATTTTAAGAAAGCAAATGGGGCGTTTATTTAAGGTTTTCTTAGTTATTTGTTATTTCTTTATATCCTAATTTACTAATGACCTCTGTTTTGTTTTCTTACTTTCCCTTTTTTTCAATCCAGTACCATGCATTTGATGCATTCGTAGGGCTTGCCAGATTACAATCGGGATAAAAGATGCTTGATTAAGTTGCAAGAGCCTATGACAACCATCCCACATTAAAGAAAGCCACTCACAAGGATTCAGCAAGATAAAACCCACCAACCAAGAAATTCAGTCCAAGTTGCTATCAAATAAATAAAAAACCTTTGTTGTACCTACAATAGAAACCTTGTACTGAATATTTTGTAAAATGTTGAACCTTGTTTTGAAAGCTTTAATCAAGTATCTTCTGTTCCGATTGTCCTATGGCAAATATTTAGATACTGTACCCACATAACTTTTTGTTTTGCAGGACTGCATCATAAAGATCATGACATTATTGTGCATTCTCATGCATTCATATCTTGCAATGTTTTCACATCACATGGTTGACAGTGCATATTCATGCATTTGCTCATCAGCATAGCCTGCCATGTCATACACTCTCTTCAAGCATCCATGCCATTCCATCATGAACTCATATGAACATTCTTGCCATTTCCGAGACATCATGTCATACATCCAAGCATTCATCTTGCATTATCACCATTATTTGTAATTTGTTACACTTGTTGTACATAGTTCGCCAACCTAGGTCGCTTGTAATTGCTACTTATTCAAGGTTTGTTGTGCAATTTAGGAGATTAATAGGGAGTCTTAGATACTATTCAAGCATGGGAGATTGGTTTGAAACTCGAATGCAGCATTTGGAGCATAATCAAAGGCTTATGGAAATGAGGATAAGCGGTTTAAAAGGCAGGCAAGAAAGGATGGCATATGACATGGATGAGTTGAAAAGGCAAGTTGCCAGGCTAACGATAAACACTGGTGATGAGGAAAGGGTCAAGGAACTTCTTTTGAATACGCCATCGCAACAATCTCATCCTGAGTCAGGCTATACTTTCGGCTCAAACAAGTTTCCAGATTTGGACAAAATTGCGAAAGGGATGGATGAATTTGCCAAGCAAATTGAGCAACTCAAGGGTTACGTGTCAAAGGTGGAATCTTTTGGAGCAATGCAACCACGAAGTAATGCCCACCTACCAAATTTGCCTTTCCACCCTGCACCACCTTTATATGCTCCGAATACCAGATCTTGGGGAAACCTTCCAAACCCCCACCAGTACCCACCTCATCTAGAGCAGAACTTTCAATCGTCTGCCCAGGTGCCAAAATCTCCGCCAATCACTCAACCCACAAGCTCAAGGAAAGGGTTGAGAAGGTCACTAAGCCCAATTCCAATCACTTTGACGGACTTGCTTCCCCAATTAGTGCAAAGAGGCCTACTTGAACTAAAACGATACCCGTGTATCTTAAAGCCACCCTATCCCGATTGGTATAAGAGTGATGCCCACTGCGAATATCATTCTGGAGCTGTAGGTCATTCCACTGAAGATTGCACAAGGTTGAAGAATGACGTGCAAAGATTGATTGATGGGGGAAAGTTAGCTTTTGAGCCAATGGGTACCCCAAGTTTCAGTACTAAGAACGGGTAGAAGTGGGGAGTTTGGTGTTGTTGATCTGATTCGAATCCCGATGTCTATGCCTAAGGACTTCTAGGGAGATTGTTTGGGCTTTCTTTAGTTACTTTATAGTCGCTCTTGTTTAAATTTAAGACTATGTTTGAAGTAGGATGTATTAGGATAATGTAGTTTTGTTGGTAATAAATGAGAAGTTTTTTTTTTTCCACTTGCTTATTTTATGTTACAAACATAGCCCATCATCCATGCACCACTGGCATCGTTTCACCACATATACATGTCATCATCAAGCATGCCATGCATAGACTCTATCAAACCCAATGAAAGAGAGATCAATGTTAATGCTCTCTGGAGGAAAGGCTTCTCCCTAGTTAGGCCATGCCAAGGGAGACGATTGATGGGGTCCCTAGTTGATAAGGATCTAAATGTCACTTCTTTGCCGCTTGGCAGGTAAAATGACAAGTTCCCAGGATATCCCATCTTCAACAAGAATCATGGACGCAATTGATTAAGTTGACAAAATAGAGCAAGATCCAGGACAAATGGGGCAAGGTTCAGAAACAACGCAGAGAAAATTGAGCTTGACACCAAGTAGGGGATAGATCGGTGTGCAATTAAGACAAGGGGGCAACGAGCATTTGGAGGAGGACATGTTGTTTAAAAATTCTCATGAGTCAAATCCTGTTGATGTGACACAACAAAAGACGCAAAAACAAGCCTTCAATCATTTGAATGCAAGTGTCGTTGCGAGATTTCGAAGCTCGGAGGGGGTCTGAATGAGATGCAGAAGGATGTGTATGAACTGCTGGATAAGAGGCTAAAAAATATTGAGGGTGCCAACATATACGGATCTGTGCACCCGAAAGATCTTTGCTTGATTTCGGATCTGATCATCCCGCCAAGATTCAAAATGCCCAAATTTGAGAAATATGATGGAGTCGGTTGCCCCAAGACACACTTGATCATGTATTGTCGTAAGATGACCCCGTACATCCATGATGAGAAGTAAATGATCTTTTGCTTCCAGGATAGTTTGGCAGGGAGCACAACCAGGTGGTATGCTCAATTGGATGCCGGTTGTATTGGTACGTGGGAGGACTTGGCAAAGGCATTCCTTGCTCACTACAGATATGTGATGGAAACAACTCCCAATCGTACAACACTCACAAAAATGAAGATGAGATCAGATGAAAGCCTCAGAGAATATGCAGTGAGATGGAGGGATGTGGCGATGCGAGTTAAACCTTCTTTTCCTGAAAAGGACATGGTAAACCTTTTGATTCCAACGCTTCCAGATCCATATTTGGAAATGATGTTTAGCAATTGGCCAGATGATTTTACCAAACTCATTCGCATTGGAGAGACGATTGAGGGTGCCATTCAAAGTGGAAAGATTGTGGTTACGCTGGAAAATGACAAAGGACAGAGAAAGAGAAAAAGAAGCGAAATGGGTGAGCATGGCTATATTGGGGGTATAGATCAAAATTTGAAGCATGACAAGTTCATACCTCAAAAGAAGGCTCGAGCTGCAAACCAATCCGAGATTGATCAATTGCCGATCCCAATTGCTGATCTCCTACCATTGCTGGTCCAGAAGCAACTTATCTCCCCAATAGCCATGAAAACAGTTCCTAACCCATCAGCCAGGAGTTATGACTCGGACCGTAAATGTGATTATCATATGGGTGTTGTTGGGCATTCAACAGAAAGTTGCAAGCAGCTAAAGGAGAAAGTTGGGGACTTGGTCAAGAGTGGTACACTGACTCTTGAACTTCTCAAGCAATGGAAGGCCACCTAGCTTCAAATCAATCAAAGGGAGAGATGAAAGCTTGTAAAAAGGGAGAAATTTTCGAAACTTTGAATCCCATTACACGAGCATGGCATGTGCATAGCATTCAATGATGTTTTAGTATTTCTGCTAGTTTAAATTATTCTCTCTTGTTTTGGTGATCTTTGTAAAAGAAAGAAAAAAGCTTTCTTTTTGGAATATATGTTGCAAAAGTTTTTAGATTTGGTGTTCACCATGTGGCCAGACCCCTGATAAATTCTCAAAGGCATTTGGAAGGACGATGATCTTTGTCCAGGCAATGAGCAAAGGAATAACGAATTTTTGTGATAAAAAAAGGGGAAAAGAAGAGTTTTTCAATGCTGGATTTTTCGTTTGAAATTGGATTTTAATGTGATAACTTGGATTTTGTCAACACTGTGCCCAAAACACAAGCACAAACACCCTTGAAACCGAAAATAAGTCCCTCAGCCAAATCTTCACTTCTTATCTTCCGAAGCTCAACAAAATCAACTTGGCCTACCTTATACATTGGGACAATCTCAAAAGGGCAAAACCATCACATTTCTATGCCTCGGGGCAAAATTTTTCAAAAGGACACATTCAGATCACTTTGGTGTCCAAGAAGAGAATCACTTCTTCCGATCAACCCAGTTGTTAGACGATAATACCTTCCTTACCCTTGTGATTAGCAAAATCAACCTTCCCTCCAACTAAGTGGAATACAAGATTACTCAATTTATTTTACAAAGAGGTCATTTGAGTAAAAGAGGGCAAGAACCTCAATCCAAAATTCCCATTGAAAAAAAATATCGGAGAAGAAAAATGAAAAAATGATAAAAGAAGAAAAAAGACACTTGGAATATCTAGAGGAGTCCAACACAGTAATTTTCAAAAGAGTCGTGGTTTTCAAAAGATTTTGATAAAATGGTTTTTCAAATATGATTATCAAAACTCGTTTTCACGAGGAACCTCTTCAATGAAGATGTCCAACCTTGAAGTGACAAATGGCTTTCTTTGATATTCCCTTCACTTGCAGTAAAATATCCATAGTCACCCCCTTTGAGCCTAATAAATTTCTTTTAGTGAACCCTAATCAAGGATCACCCTCCACACTAGGGGGGGCAAAGGTGAAGAAGGATTAGCCTCGAAAGCAAGGGTTTACACTCAATATCGAATGGGGCATCCCGACAGTAATGAGTAGAGTTCACAAAGAGGGATTGAGTCCACTCCATCAAGAAATTCCAAAAAAAAAAAACGAAAATTGAAAGTAAAAGTGAAAATTGAAAAATAAGATGGAGCGAAGGACAATTGGTATGATAAGATCCTTCACATGAAAAAATGATCCCTGATTCGAACACCCTTAAACACATTTTGGGCCTTTTTATCCTTTCTTTGGCAACCCTGAACCATAGCCTACGTTACATGCCTAATAAAAGTCCATTTTTTATCAAGTGAAGATATTTAAGAAGAGATTCTTCCTCAACAAAAAAGCACAGTCCTTTTACAAAAAATGTTTTGGTCAAAACTTTCTAAAAAGAGTTTTCGGGTTAATCTGGAACTTTTCAAGTGACAAAAAAAAAAAGTGTAGAAAAAGGAAGGGAACAAAGCTCTAGGGTGAAAACCCAAAAGGGCAGTCTAGAGCAATAATGGGAATCCACAAAGCCTCCTGAAATTCATAACCGAAAGCACTCAAAGAAAATGAGACCTCTATAAGATAAATGAGTTGGTTAACTCATGGGTGGACAAAAAGGAGGAAATCACCTAACGCCTCCTCTTAACCAAAATGAGCCAATTCATTGAGTTCATACCCCTGACGTTTTTGCTCCCCACTTCTCGAACCATATCCCTCGAGTGGCCAATGTTGACCCAAACCTTTTCCGAATGAATATGGACTTGATTGTTTTTCTGAAGATGATTTTCAAAAAAAAGGGGAAGAAGAATTTTTTGCAAACTGATTTCATTCCATTTGTGAGCCAAGGATGAAGCACATTGGTTACCCCCAAAAGGTCAAAGTTTCATGATTAAGGGGCATTCTAAATGGTGTTCACCAATTTTGTTTTGAAAAAAATCTAATTTTCACAAGGTTTGCATGTAGAAAATTAGTGATTTTGAATATTGGAATAATACATGTTGCTTGCATAGCAGTCTTATAGGGAAAATGAGGTCGTGTTTATTATGGTCATTCAATAATGATGGTTTCTTGTGAAGTGGTTTTGAACTGTGACAGGCCTAAAAAAGGAATCAATCATACGACCAACGAGTCAAGACTTTCAATTGAAGTGGATCATCTCCAAGTTAGGTTCAAAGCCTATCAATGGATAACAGGGCATATGATCAAAAAGGGAAGTTAATTGAACGTCACTTCTTGAAGTAATTCATCATACATTCCCTGCACCCATGGGCATTCATGCATGCATGCACACATTGGGGCAATGCATCATCATGCATTCAGGACAGGTATTCGCAAGGAAAGGAGATAACAAGATCTTGGGAAAGCGAAGACAAAGTCCATTTTGGTAAGTTTTTCAACAAAGCTGTATTTAAGTTTCAAAATCAGAACCTTGCTCAAGGTCAAGTTTGCATTTGTAAGACCTCCGGGCACAATTTCAGAAACCTCCGGGCACAATTTCAGAAACCTCAGGGTATTAATTCTGACAAGTCCTCCGGGCATTCCATATTTTCTCCAGGAACTATTTTGCTTTAATCAATATGTGTTTTAATCCTGGTCAGGATCATCCTTACTTTATCAAATTAATTTCAAAATCCTGCTCAGGATCATCTTTTTATCAAATTAATTTCAAAATCCTGCTCAGGATCATCTTTTTATCAAATTAATTTCAGAATCCTGCTCAGGATTCTTTCTTTATCAAATTAATTTCAAAATCCTGCTCAGGATCATCTTTTTTATCAAATTAATTTCAAAATCCTGCTCAGGATCCTTTTTTTATCAAATTAATCTCAAAATCCTGCTAAGGATCATCTTTTTATCAAATTAATTTCAAAACCCTGCTCATGATCATTGTTTTATCAATCATTTCAGAATCCTGCTCAGGATCATCTTTTATCAAATTAATTTCAAAATTCTGCTCAGAATCATTGGTTTATCAAATTAATTTCAGAATCCCATTCAGGATCATCGCTTTATCATATTAATTTCAGAATCCTATTCAGGATCATTTCTTTACCTGTCAATCACAATCCTGCTCAAGATCCTTGTTTTACCAAATTAATTTCAGAATCCTATTCAGGATCATTGTTTTATCAATCATTTCAGAATCCTGCTCAGGATCATTTTTTTATTAGCCAATTCTAATCCTATTTAGGGTCAATTCTTTACCAGTCAATCACAATCATCTTTATTTTTCTTTAAAGTCCATTTTCGAATCTCGTCTTTATTTCTTTTTGGGATTCTCCTTCAAATCTTATCTGCTTGACAAGGTAGGTGTCTACGTCTTTGCGCACTTTCCAACCCTCAGAAAGTATACAAACCAATCCTTTGAACCCTTCCTGATAGTTGGAAAATACTCAAAGAGGGGCAGCTGTAGACACCCATTTTTTGCTTATATCTTTTAAATTGCTTCTTAATTTGCATTAGAGTTACTCATGGGCATTTTGGTCATTTTAGGTCTATTTTTAATTTAGATTAGCTAATTCATTTTTTAATCATCCGTATTGCAATTGAAAAAAAAAAACCCCAAAATATTTTAATTGGCGCCTTTGACATTTTTGCATATTTCAAGGCTTCATTTAGTAATTTTGTATTTTTTTTATCTTTTAACTTAAAATTGATTTGTTTAGGCATTGCATTTCACTTCATTTGATCTCGCATGGGCATGTCACATTCGGCCATTGGCCTTGGGAAAGGAAAAAAACCTAAAAATATTATCTTCACTCTATCCTTACCAAGTCACATTTTTGGATATCCCGTTACATTAATTTGTGGGTTTTTGAATTATTGTATTACATTCTCATTTGCATTTGGCATGATAAAAAGAGAACTGCACCTTGGGCCAAGTCCCGCATTGCATAAATAAAATTGCACAAATAAAAGAGAACTAAGCACTTTGGGCAAAGTCTCCTCTTGATTGGACTATCGGTATTAGACTTGGTAAATTTGCAGCGTTTTGAGGCCCTTACATCCTAACTGAATGTTGGTCTTTTGGGCTTGTTTAGTAAAGACATAGTTCTTTCCATTTACTTTATTGAATTTACAAAGGTTTACATCTTCTGACCATGGTACCTGCAAGAAAGACAACCAAAATCAATTGTGATAAACAAACAAAACAAGGCATGCAGCATGCCTACTGACCAACCATGGTACAGACTCTTACACACCACCCAAACCGACAACCAAACTCGAGACAGAGCAAAAAGACAAACGAAGGGCAAAAACAAAACAGAAAGAGAGGGCAGTGGGATGGACTACAAAAGGGGAGTGGTCACCATGGCCTAAAAAAAAAAAAACCTAGCAGCTAAGATTTCCCAAGAACCAAAAAACCCAGTAGAGTTCAAGCTTGAATAAGTTCATTTTTTGATAGAAACTTTCATATTCCGAGTTCAACAAAAAAGAAAACCCAAAAAAATTGATATTTTCATTTTCTTTTTGGTTCCATTAGAGTCTCTCATTTTCACCAGTCCACAGTCATCAAAAACACCAGAAAGATTTTTTTTTTCTAGTTAAAACCGACCAAGACAGAAAAAATCCAAAAAATAAAATATTACCTTTCTCTGCATCGAATAAAGCTTTTTACCTTGTAGTTTTCTTCCTTTAAATTCCTCTTTTCTTTGCACGTGGTCTCTTGGTCCTCTTCTTCTCAAAAAATCACAAAGAAATCAAAGTTAGGGTTCATAAGAGGAGATTTGGGGCTTTTAGGTTTGGGGATGTCTTCTCAAAAATCAGAAATGATAAAAAGAAAGGAATGATAGAGTAGTATAACATACCTGAAAACAAGACCAATCGGACGGTGAAGTTCCGAGATCAGAGAGCAAGAGGAAGGTTTCGGCCAAGAGACATTTAGGGGCTTTCAGGGTAGAGTTTGTGAAAACTAACTCCAGATCTGAGGCGAGGGAGACGAGAGGAAGTTTGCTGCATATTTTCTGCTTCATCGGAGAGTTACCGGAGCTCCGACGCGGCAGCGCCACTGTGGAGAGCGACTTCCGGGCGGCGTAGAGAGAGAAGCACTTGGAGCTGTTCGATTAATCCCCTGTTAAATTTGTTCGTTGCCTCAGAACCCTTGATTGCTCTCAATTTGGTGCTTTTTACTTTCATCTAGATTAAATTAGTTTTCAAGCCTTTATAATTATGCATGATATTTGGACATTGTTTCTTTGATTTGGCATAATGGGTCCCATCAAATCAAATTCTTGGCCCGAAAGTTCTGACGGTAATCTAGTATTTTTAGTCTAAACAAATAAATAATGACTTAGCTTTTAAGATGGCTTAATTTTCGGTAGTATTTTAGAAAATTGCAAAGTGATTTTAAAAAAAAGAAAATAATAAAAGAGGTGCCTTTGACTTTAAGGAATTAATTATATATATGCAACTGAATATATTCTGGAGGTAAGTAGTTTAATGGTAATTAGTTAAAAAGGAAAACCTGTTTCTTTGGGGAACCGAAATGGTTAACAATTTGACCCAAAAAAAAAGAAGAGAAAAAAGGACTTTTGGGCTTGGATTGTGAGATGTAAATTAATTAGGACTTTGGATAATAAAATGCTGGGAGGTTATTAGGTAGGTAACTTAGAAATTTAGATTGAGTTAAGGTAGCTTAAACCAAATTTTAGAATCCTACATATATATATATATATATACATGTTAATCACGTTTTAGCCCCTTTAGAAAATTAAGAGAGAGCACTTGGGTATTTGGGTGTTAGCTTGGGCTTTCGATCCTAATTTCAATTGGGCTTGAGTTTTTATCTTGGGGGCTATATATATACATATTATCATGTGTGCATTTTGGGTCCAAATTGCTGTTGGGCCTTTCCCTATTGGACTTTTTTTTTTCTTTTCCTTTTTTATTAGTTTTGTCATGTATTGTCAATTTGGGCTTTACTCATGATATAAATTTATATATATGGTTTGGGCTTGAGGCTTTGTTTGTAGTTTAACTTTTAAGTTAATATGGAATAAAATTGAATTAGCTTTAGCTTTTAAGTAGATTTCATGTGCATCCATGTTTAAATTCTATACTTCTTCACGTTGTTAATTATGCCATGACATGCGAGTCAATTAAAATGATTCAGTGATGGGATGTATGATTGGGATTTGGACACCTATTGTCGGTCTCAATTCATCATTCCTAGGCTTGAAACATCTGAACGGGGGTCTTACCAGTATGAGTGGAAGGCACCCGGACAGTGTTCCTCGTATAATTACTCAGTAAAACTTGCATTAACCAGAATTCATGCATCATATGCATTCATACATGTATAAATTAGAATTAGTAATTATTATTAAAGTCAAAATTAAAATGAGACACTTTGCTTTCAAAAACTCAAAAAAAAAAATTTTGTGATTGTTATTGTTCTCTTCAAATTTTTCTTAAATCAAAGCCAATAGTCCATTTTTTTATTATTTATTTAAAAAAAAAGAAATGGAATAGGTTTTTTTTAAAAAAAAATCAAGGCTTAAGTTTCATTAAAATGGGCAACTTGTCATAAAGGAATAAAAAAGGGATAAATAAAAGGAAAAATAAAAATTTGCTTTTCTAGACAAAAACTAAAAAAAAGAGAAGAGGATTTTACAGAATGGTAATTCAAAATTCTAAACTTAAATAAAAGAACTCAAACCAAAAAATTCCAAATTAAGAGGAGTTTTCAAACTTAAATGAAAAGATTAAAAAATCCAAAAATACCAAAATGAGTTCTTTTTGAAAGAGTTTCAATAAATCAAAATCAGACAGTTTTATTTTCAAGGAAGGGAGAGTTCCCATTTTCGGTTTCTTTCCAAAATAAAGTCTATTTTGAGCCCGTATTTTCTTAAAATCCTTTCATGAGGAACCCAGAAGAGAACAAATAGTAAAATGGGGATAAGAGATTGATCGAAGGGTTCGGTCATTTCTTTTACAACCCAACAATTTTTCTAAAAAACTCAAGACTCGTTTGTGTTTGTGTAACTTTGTTTTCAAAATCAAACAATGGCTTTACTTTCTTTAAATTATTTAAAATTTAGGAATAACTACAATCAATTAATGAGACCCATAGTTAATTTTAGACTAGTCAGTGCCGTCATTTTGACGGGCGTCGTGGGGGTGCTAATCCTTCTCCACGTGTACCCGACTCCCGAACCTTAGAACTCTGGTTAGAAGACCGTGTATTAGGTTTAGTGTTACCTTTGCCAAGCTTAGGTTAATATTAGACTTAATAATCTTATAGGTGACTAATCACACCTAGGTTAAAAAAGATTAGTGGCGACTCCGTTTGTTTTTTAAGTCGTTTCGACAGAGTCCCCGAACTGGAACGTTACGACACTAGCACGTGATGGCATGGATCAATTTGTCAAGCACAGACAGATGTGAGTTCAAGGAAGAAAGATCAACTTGAAGCTTTTTGTCATTCATTCAATATTAAAGTGAAATGTAAATGACTTTTGAATTTTTGTATTTGGAAATGAAAGAAAAAATGGACTCTTCTAAGGTTCTATTGCCCAAATGCAAGCCCTAAGCTAAATGCATCTAATAAAAGTCCAAGGTCCAAGATGACAAAATGATCCAAAAGCAAATGATTAATCAAGAAAGAATTGGCCTAATTTAAGAAAGAAAGTTCTATTAAAAGGATGGATGCAAAAGATACCATGCAAAAATGCAAATGGTGACATGCAAAAATGCAACTATTAAACTAAATGTGCTATGCAAGAGGCAATCTAACAAAATGAGAAATACTTATTCTTTGTTTTTGGGCTTTTGAATCTTAAATGCAAAGGATAACTAAATATTAATTAGAAAAAAGAATTACTAAATCAAGTGCTCTACTATATGCTAAATTGAGGATTAATTGATCCACAAACTAAATTAAACTTAAACTACATGATTAAAATGCAACAATGGTAGGTTACTAAATGGAGCTAAGCCATGAGATATGCAAAAGTGCCAAAGATGCACATTCTAAGATTTTTTGGTTTTTTTTTTAAATGCAATCTATATGACTAAAAATGAATTAGCTAATCTAAATTAACAGTGTACTTGAAATGACCAAAATGCCCCTAGGTGATCCTAATGCCTAATTAAGAAATAAATTGATTTAAATTGAAAGGATATGGACAAAAATGGGTGTCTACATCTGCCCCTCTTTGTGCATTTTCCAACTATCGAGAAGTGAGCAAAGAAGTAGTTTGCATACTTTTTGAGAGTTAGGAAGTGCGCAAAGAAGTAGACACCCGCCCCTACTGCCAGGTCAGATGTTTCACTTTTCAAATGAATCGTCTCCCGATCAAATTCTTTGAACTGTCCTCCAATTCAATCTTTGGGGAATCATCTTCCGAATGAATTTCTTTGAATTGTCTTCCAATCCAATATTAAAAGGACCGTCTTCCGCTTATTCTTTGAACTGTCTTCCAATTCAATCTTAAAAAGGACCGCCTTCTGCTTATCCTTTAAACTGTCATCCAATTCAATCTTAAAAGGACCGTCTTCCGCTTATCCTTTGAACTATCTTCCAATTCAATTTTAAAAGGACTGTCTTCTGCTTATCCTTTGAACTGTCTTCCAATTGAATCTTAAAAAGGGGCCGTCTTTCGCTTATCCTTTGAACTGTCTTCCAATTCAATCTTGAGAAAATCATCTTTTGATGCTCTTTGAAAAGATCCCTTTAAGGAATTTCATTTGAGAAAGTCGTCTTTCAACACATTTGAGGAGATTGTCTTCCAATCAATTTCTAATACTAAAAATCTTCCTGAAAAATCGTCTTCCGATCGGTTTCTGAATATCTAAATCTGATAAACCTTCTTCTAATTGACTTTGAAAATCTACTTCTAAATAACTGTCTTTCGGTGCATCTCTTAACAAGATCGTCTTCCGATCAACTTCTGAAAACTCTTGAGAAACCATCTTCTGGTGTACTTCTTGACAAAATCATCTTCCGATCAACTTCTGAAAACTTTTGAGAAACCATCTTCTGGTGTACTTCTTGACAAGATCATCTTTCGATCAACATCTGAAAACTCTTGAGAAACCATCTTCTGGTGTACTTCTTGATAAGATCGTCTTCCGATCATCTTCTGAAAATTGTTTCTAGTAAACCGTCTTCTGATGTATTCCTCAATGAGATTGTCTTCCAATCAACATTTGAAAATTCTTTCTAGCAAACCGTCTTTCGGTGTACTTCTAAAATGCTCTAAGAAACCGTCCGTCGGATCATCTTTGATTATCATTTGAATATTACTTTTAGAAAAATCTATTGCTGGTCTATTTTGAAAAGATCGTCCTCCGATCAACCTCTTACAAATCTGTTCGCCTTTCTCTTCTCTAGCATTATGTGCTTATTGACTCTTATTGATCTCCCCTTACTCATCTTAATACCTTTACCTCTGATATGCTAACTTTTTGTCATTATATGAGCTCTTGCGCCAGTAGAATCTTCTGAGAGAATCACCTCTGATTAACCAGCATCTTTTTTTGAAGATGGAGCTTGATCTTTTTGAACTTCGAGCCATCATCATCATCTTCTGACGAATTCCTTTTGCATGGTTCATTCTTGATCCACCCTTGAAACTTTCCACGAAAGTCAGCCTTAACCTCTTTGGAACATTTCTGAGAAGTCTACTTCCGGTCCCTGTCTCCTCTTCTTCACTTTGATCTGTTGAATTTCTTTAAGCTTCTCCTTCTTTGTCTGAATGGATCTTCTCTCTTCTCGAGTCTACCTCCTTCAACTGTTCTCGGTTCTGTCCCTTTCCTCTTCTTGACTCCTCTTTCTTACCTCCTCATTTCTTGAACTCTCTTTTGTGTCTTTTTTACCTCTTTTCTGCCCTTTTCTTGTCTGACCTGTGTCTAGAAAGCCGTGATTTCTGGTGTCCTCCACTGTTAGGATCCTAACTTCCTTCTTCTTCGTTCTGAATTGCCTCAACGGCTTCCTTTCCAATGATTCAGAATTCCTCTGTTTCGAGACATGCCCCAAACGACTTCTGTTGAATGACTCTGAGTTCCTCTTTCTGCTCTCATGATGAACCTGACTCTTTATCTTGCCCTCCTGCTATGGATGAAGATGAAATGTTCTAGTGTGTGCATGTATGCATGAATGCACATGTATGTTGAAAAAAGATGTACCAACTAAGGAGGGCGAAAACATGTTGACTTCCCTCGTTTTATCCGGTGCCTTCTGACGGGCTTCCCTGCTTTAGATGTTCCATGAACGATTGGGATTCCATTGCCCCTTCTAAGGATCAACTTCATTATCTCCCTGCAACAAACTTGTCAAAAGTCAGAGCTTGAAAGATGATGAACATGTAAATTAAACTTCTTGAAACATGTCATGATTGCATAATGATGCCCCACTTGCCCCTAACAACATCTTATCATTTTACTAGACATGCCCCACACGTTAACTTGTTTTCAAGACTATGAGAGGTCTCTCAAAAGATTTGGTGACAATCACTTAAAAGACTTTTTCGTCCGAGATCATTGATTTAACCTTCTTCTTAGACTCACAAATGGAATGCAACTTTTTTGCAAAACAGATTTTCAAAACATTCTCAATTTGCTATTTTATCCAAAATGATTTGCATCAACACTGGTTATTTGAAAGAAGTATGATTTGAAAGGATTGAATGGCAATTGTCAAAAAGATTTTGGTGTGTTGGCTTCACTTGACGAGACAGAAATGCTTGATGACATCGTCCACTTCTCGAGTCAATGCTTATTACTACAAAAGAAGTCATGTTTTCTCTGACTGTTTTGGAGGCTCCAAGAATTCTCATCTTTGCTCTAGACTGCCCTTCTTGGGTTTTCACCCTAGAGTTGTATCCTTCTTTTTTTATATTTGAGTAATTTGATTTTTCTTCTTCTTTTTTCTCATCATGCACTTGCATTTGAAAAGCTTTTGAAAACAATTTTCTCTAAAAACCTTTTTGAGGAAAACACTTTTTCCTTTGCAAAAACAATTTCTATTTTAGGGACAATCCCTTCACCTTCGATATCCTAACCTGATCAAAGATGGACTTTATTAGGCACGTAATGTGGGACTGGGTTGGAGGTGCCAAAGAAAGGGTAAAAGGCTCAAAATGTGTTTGAGGGTGTTCGATCTAAGGATCACTTTCTTGTTTGCATGAAGAGTTCTTTATGCTTTTATGCCCTTAATAGTCCCTTGCAAGGTTCTGATCTGAAATTGTTCATTTATCTCGACCCCTTTTCTTTGTTTTCGTTCTTCCTTCTTGCTTGTCTTACTCCTCAAATTCACATCTTCTTTTTCACTTTGAGCCGCCTTCTTCAGGTTTTCAACTCAAGTTCCTCCTTTTCCATCCTTCACTTGAGCCGCCCCTTTCGGGTTTTCAACTCAAGTGACCCCCGATGGACCCAAGCCACCCTTTGCTGGTTTTCAACTTGGATCCCTCCTTATTTCATTTCTCTTTTTCCAACCTCTTTCTTTTTTAGGCTGAGTTTTTTTCATTTCTTTTTTTTTCTTTGAGTTGAATGCAAAGGATGTCCTGTTTTTGAACTATGATTTCTGCTTTTTCTTTGAGATCAGTCACACTGTGAATTCCCTTGCTTGCTTGAGCAACTGGTTATACTCTTGGGACTCTGCTTGATCATTTTTGAATTCCTCTTGAAAACGAAGCTTCTGACTGACTGCTGCTTTCTTGTGCCCTTGATTTTCATTTGCTTTTATTTCCTTTTTGGCATATGCTATTATTGCAATGGAGTCCTTGATGATCTCATATAGCATTTTACCATTGCACGTACTGCATTTTCTCCATTGATTCTGTTGTCTTTTCCTAACAGGTACTCCCTCTTCTTACTTTCTTTTTATTCATATTATCCTTATTGACATGCTTGGACATCTTTTTCCAATCGATGACACTCTTCTTCTTTCCCTTTATTTAAACCACCCCTATTAGTGTGCTTGGGTATCATCTTCCTAATTTGCCGTAAACTCTGCTTCTTCTTTGCCTCCAGTGTGGAGGGTGATCCTTGATCAGGGTTAATTCGAAAGAAAACGCATAAGGCTCAAAGGGGACAACAATGGATAATTTTCTATAAGTAAAGGGATAAGAAAGAAGGCCATTTATCATTTCAGATCTGGATATTTTGATGAAAGGCGACCCTTAAAAAACCCAAAACCTTTTGAAAACTCATTTTTTGAAAACTTTTTTCTTGAAAAACGTTTCTTGTTTATTACCATCCTGAAAAACTGTGCGAGCACATGATGTTGCAATTTTTTATCCTCTTTTTGCGACCTCTTTCTTGTTTAGGCCCAGCTTTTCTTTTTCTTTGATGGAAATCTGATGATTGATGTCTTCTGCCTCATTGTCTTGTCGAGCCTCTTTATTGATGAAGATGAGCATGTTATTACTACGTTGAGTGTTGCTTCCCACTAACCACAAGGGCGAAAGAGGTGTCTCGACACTTGAAGTGGTTTGAAAGGTGTTATGTAAGTGGGCTTATTCTATTTTTGAACCAGTCTTCCCAAGGCTTGCAAGTAATTTGAATTTGGTCTCTAAAGGTAAGTTGGCCAGAGGAATGGAAAGATCTCAATATGTCTCAGATTCAAATTGGCTTTCAAGAGAAAGAATGGGCTCTTTTAGGATCAATGAAATTTGGGGTTCTGAGCAGTGTTGACATAAATCGGGTAATCATGCTATCATCCTTAAAAAACGTTCCAGTTTTGATCTCAACTTATTTTTTTGTTCAAAACACAATTGTTTTTTCAAAAGAATCTTGTTTTGTTTTTTTTTCAAACCTTTTATAAATCAGACATTCCTTTGCTCAGTCCAAGTGCTTTTCGGAACTGTCTCATAGTGGTGATCACCCAGTTCAAATATTCATAGTCAAAAGTTCGACAATTTTAACAATTATAAGCATGAGAAGATACAAATGACAAAAGTCTATGCAGATGCTATGCACGTGAGAAAAGAGTTCATCAGTTTCAGAAATTCCCTTCTTATGGCAGGTTTCCGTTCCCTATTGTCACTAATTTGGGATTGTCAATGATCGAGCTAAAAAAGACCCTATTTTTATGATCATTGTCCTATGCTTTTTACTATTTATATGTGTATTTTAACCCTATTTTATAAGTATTTGTGTTCTTAGGTCTTAAAGACAAGAAAAGTGGAAACTTATTGTTTTTCACTATTTTTGGAGCTATTTTGATGACTTTTTACTCAAATATGGAAGAAGCAATTTTGAGTATGGATTTGGAGATTCGAAGTTCGTGATTGAAGACTTATTGAAGATAATTTGAAGATTTGAAGACTATTGAAGAATAATCTCAAGAGGCAAGAATTGAAGATTGGAGCTTTAATTGCGAAGGATTGAAGACAAGCCATGAATGAGCCCGTAAGCCAAGGAATTTTGGATATTTTATATGGGATAATACTCAGCCCATATAAGCCCATAATTGGAATTAAAAACCCAATTTGTGCCTCCTATATCCAAGGAAATATCTAATTCCCGCATATTCCCGCTTCTAGTCCTAACAGGATTAGGATTCAGCGCAGTCTCGGTAGAAAAATCATAACTTTCAGCTAAGATGTCCGTTTTAGGCTCGTGAGTAGGCGTTGGAAAGCTAACTCCGAGATCTACACTTTCCTTTGAAGTACAAGACCTAGTCCTGCCGTTTTCAAGCCCAAAATCGCTGTCGAAGTCCCTGCACGAATTCAGAATTTTTCAGGATCCTATTTTGACTAGGATCTTGGTTCTAGGAAGACTTTTAAGCTAACGCGGAGTCTAAGTTAGCCTCTAAAACGTCCTAGACTAATTTCCTACTTAGAATTGGAATTCCTAGGGTTATTTCCACTATAAATAGCCACCCCCTGTAACACAAATCACAATACCTACACACACAATATCTAGATAATTTTTTCTTCTTCTTTTTCTCTTTTAGTTCTAGTTTTTCTTCTAGTTTTAGGGCTATGGTGCCGCCACCCTCTCTTTGCATAAAGAGGGGCGGCAACCCTAGGTTATTCAAGAGGAGGATTTCGCCCTGATGTCTTGCAAGTTTCCTTATGCCGCTCATGGATTTTCCCAAATCCATGAGGAGCTAAATTCTTAATATTTCTAATCCTTTGGTGAATTCAATCAATTAATATGGTGAGATTTCTATTCTTATAATTTGGTATTTTATTCTTGATAGATAGCATGTTAAACTCTGTTTTAATTCTACAATCTTGATTTTTATTGATTTACGCGGCTGATAAAGAGGTAAATTGAGAGATTGTTGGCTAGATCAAACAACAACGGTTGACGCCTGAGTTTGATTGTATGTAGCAAGTTAACCGCGCTCACCGGCGGGTTAATTGGGTTTGCATGCCAGTGATCAGATTTATCTGGTTGTTGTATGGTTTTATTTATTAAGCATGTGTGAAAGAACTAATAAAAGTTATTCTTAATGCTTTGATTCCTAGCAAATCTTTAAGGCTTGACGGCTAATTGATTAGTTAGGAGGAAAGAGGGGTAATTTAAGGCTTGACGGCTAATCTTATCTAAATAGCATGTTAGGGTTTTCCCTAAACCAGTTATCATCAAGAATTTAATATTGAATTTATCTTTTAAATCAAGGACCCATAATTAATTTGATTGTTTTCTACCATTGGAGAAGAAGTATGCCTTTTAATTATTGTTTTCTTTCTTAATTGCCATAAATCTAGATTTAATTTACTTTTTTTTTGTTTCTAGTTTAATTGCTTTCTTTTCAATTGTTATTTTCAATCTCCTGTTTTTACGCATTGCTTTTGAGAGATTTTTAAGGATTGTATCTTCAGATAAAGTCTATCCACCTTCTCTGTGGGATCGACCCCTACTTACTCAATCTACCTAGTTAGGATTTTGTGGGGATTATTTTTATGATTGCTGATGACCGATCAATCAATTTTTCCATGAGATCGCAGAGTTCTCTATTGAATGGCTACTTTTCTGAGCCGAGAGCGACTTTACTGGCTTGGCCTGACTTTGACAATGTATCTGAGAAGAAAATTTCATCGACTCATGCTGCACTTGATTCTTCCAAAAAAAAATGTTCCCTGATGATGTTAGACTCCAACAGATAGAAGACCAATAATATCGACAAGAAATGTTTTTCCTATATGCACAAAATGTATCTATTTACAAAAGATAAGGATAATGCGAGACAGATGCATGTAGTAAATGAATGGATAATGCATGACCTATGCATGAACATATATACAAAGGGATGGATAATGATGATGAATGTATGAACATATATATACCAAGACATGGGCCATGCATTAAGGATGTATGACAAATATCAATGGATATGATTTATAAATCATAGATGCAACATGGTATGTCAATCTATGTCGCTAAACAAATCAATGGATATGAGTGGTCGATTATAGAATATATGGATGCATGAGAATACAAAAATGATGTCATGATTTCCTAGGATGAAACCTGCAAAACAAAAGGTTATTCATATGTGACTGCAAAAAGGAAATAAAGACAAAACAAAACGGTTAGTAACTAAGCATAAAGATAAAGCATGAATAAAAAACTGGATAAAACATGAAGTAAAATCATGCCCCTTTTATTCTTGAATAACAAAGCCTTTTATTTTCTAGAAAAATCAAAAGGACGAAAATGCCCTTGGGGCGGGAAGTCTACCTACTGCGGATAAAGTGATTATCCGCTATACGGTCTTTATTTGAAAACGGTAAAAGAGATAAAGGTTAGAAGCGTCCCTTCTGTGTGTCCTATACACTCATTTCCGGGTTTGGCTCTATACAGGTTGGCATTCTCATCACTATATGCATGGCTTCGGTTAGACTCTAAAGGTTCCCAAATTGTCCTTACTGTCGCCCACTCTAGGCTAGTAAGGCCCCCAATTCTCACCCATTATAGGCTCACTAAAAAGGGTTCAATTCGAGTGGAGGCATTTCACATAACCCATACGGGGATCTTAATTGACCCCACGAAGGTTAGCTAATCTGCCCTGAGCTAAGGGTATAAAATTCAAGCTCCGGGTTCGAGCTGATGCATGCAATGCAAAAAGTGATGTGGTGCAGAAGGGGCATACAAACCTTTTACCACTACCGACATACTAAACCATAACCCCCCAACCTAACCCGAAACTAGCAGCTGACCACCAATCAATCACAATCACGAAAAACACAGTTAAGCAATAAAAGCATGTAATAAACAACAAACACTGAAAATGCAACACAATCAAAGAAAAGAACAAAATGCAACCAATTATTATAAGACCCTAGATCTTGTTAAACTACATGAGGCCTGACTCTCTAAATCCCCAGTGGAGTCGCCAAGCTGTCGAAATGTTCGGGTCCGGGGAACCCTGCCGAAACGACATTGGAAAAGAGGAGTCGCCACTAATCTTTTTAAAGGTGTGATTAGTCACCTAAAGGCTACCTAAGCTAAGTAAGGTCCAAAGCTCGGCAATGGACCCACTAAACCTAAGGTCCGGTCTTACAACCTAAATCTAGGTTTGGGAGTCGATTACGCTCGAGGAAGGATTAGCACCCCCGAGTCGCCCGTCAAGTGACGGTACCTCTAGTCCAACTAGATCTACTGGGTCGGAAAGAAAAGTTGGTTGCTATCAATCCTAATCTTGATTATTAAAAGGGTTATAAAAAGAAAATAAAACCATTTTTTGGAACCAATGTCGAGGATTCGAAGAATATAATCGAACTCCGTCGATTAATTCTATCACGATTCTCTTTCACTGTTTGTTCTCTTGTTGATCCTTTTCTCTTCGAAGAGGAAATTTTGAAAATGTTGTGACAAAATCTTTTTACCATTTTTGACTTTTTCAGAAAACTGACCAATTTTATTAATTTCCAAAATCTTCTTTTGGGTTTCTTTATTTTCCAAAATCTCCTTTTGGAATTACCTTATTTTCCAAAATCTTCTTTTGAATTTGCTTAAGAAAATGTTTTTTTTTTTAAAATGCTGAAATCTCTTGATTTACTAATTTCTTAGTTTTGAAAATCAAATAAGAGAACATGATTTGAGAAAACATTTTTGAAAACACTTTTATTGCTTCTTTATTCTTCCTTTTTTTTTTTTGGTCTTTTTCTATCTCTATATCAATGCATGTGTGCAAATGATGAATGCAAAGTCCAATTATTAAAGTTAACTCGCGTAACCCGGGTTTTTGAAAGCGCTTCCCGGGATGTATGCTCGGAGCTCCGACGCATCCCGAAAAGAGCCGTCTCATCCTCGGAGACATTCAGTGGCCCTGAAAACACGATCACTCACTGAATGCCCCTTCTTCGGAAGGGTTACGGTCATTAACAAAATTAAGGTGGCATGATATGGAAACAGATATAATAAATGACAGGTAAATATGATACGCATGCAATTAAGTTCTATTTTAGCACTACTCTAAATTACTGAATTATTACAAACCAAGGGGCTTATTAAATTGAAATTAAACTAACAAAGAACAAAATTGAAAGAAATTAAAAACTTCAGGACCGAATTGGATAAATTGGAGACCTATATGCACATCAAGTAGAAGATTAGCAAAATTCAGGAGAGCAAAAACATAGATAAAATACCAATAATGTAAATCAAACACCCAATTGCAAAATTCTAGCATAATTTCTAAAATTAAGGGTCAAATTAAATAAAGCAAGGATCAAATTGCACTTAATTAAGAAATAAACCTTAAATTAGGAACTAGGACGCATAAATCAAAAATAAAATCCTAAATCAAGGACAAAATTGCATCAGACAATAAATATTACCCTAAATCAGGGACTATATTGAAAACGGTAACAAATATTAATCTTTATGTGAGTCAATTAACAATTTATGGGATTTAAATGCATGAAATTGAGGACTTAATTGAAAAGATTTAGAAACCTTACCTGGAGTGGATCAAACAGTGTCGTTTTCTTTTAGATTCCCCCTTTTTTTCTTTTTCTTCTTTTTCTTTTCTTCTTCTTCTTCATTTCTTTTAACCCTAACCAGCGTTACCCTTGATTATGTCGGCGCCCCCCTCTTTCCTTGGTCCTCCATCGCCGTCGACAACTGCAACCACCGCGGATGGAAACATAATCCTGCAGATTAGCTCTCTTTGCTGCCCTCTTTACAAGTGAAACCCTATTTTTCACCCAAATCAACCCTTAACTCCGTAAACCAAGCCAACCCCGAACTCAAACAACCTTCATTGATCTATTCCACTGTTTGATGAAACCCCGAATTTCAGTATGCTATTCCTTTCCCCATTCCCAGGCTTTTCTACCATTTTGATCTCTCAATCACTACCTCCGTCTCTAAAAAGCCCTAAATCTCTCTGAAAAAAAAATCTTTGCTTCCTTCAACCCTCAACAGCGCCGCCTCTGCTCTATCACCATCGAATTCCGTCGACCAACCCCCCAAAGCACCGTAAAGAACCTTTGCTCACCTTCCTCGCTCGAATCTATGTCTACCTTTCACTAAAACCACCTCTAAAGCCTTAAACCAGCGAATCCGATCCGAAAGCTCCTCTAACTCAATTCGACCACCAATATCGAAACTAAAGGACCCCAAACGCTACTAGGAATCATCAAAAGAGAAAAGGGTAAGTCTTTCTCATCTTTTTGGTATTTTCTGTTTTTGTTTGATTGCTATTGAATTGGTTTCGTTTTCTATGAGAGAGTGTTCTTGGTCAGAATTGTAGAGAGAGCCATTCTTCTGTTTTTTTTTTTTTTTTGAATTCAGTGTGTATGCTTATCAAATGAAAGGGAGAGATAAGAGTGGGTATTCTTTTGAGAAAGCCATGGGTACAGGAGAGGGAGGATTCCATTTTTTGTGTGTGGGAGCTAGAGGATTTTTTTTAGAGAGGGTAGAGAAGAGGTGAGATCAGTCTGTGTGGCTGTCAAGAGAGAAGGAACATTTCTTTCTGTCGAGAGGAGAGTGTGTAGTATCCAGTAGGAGAGGAAGATGAGAGAATTTTTTTGATGAGAGTAGTGTGTGATTTTTTGGTGTGTCCCCTATGTGATGTTGTGAGCGAGAGGTTATCCAGAGAGAATCCAGGGAGAAGAAAAATCTCGAGATAGGGGGAATGGGGGTGAAAATCTATGTAGTGAAGAGTGTTTAGAGAGAAATGAGAGGGAGATTTTTTGTGTGTCTGTTTTTTTTTTGGTTCAATGAATAGGAGGGTTCCTTCTCTCACCCTAACCAATTCCTGCTTCTCCTCCTTGTCTAACAGTTTTTTTGTCCCCTTGTGCAGGTTCCTTGTATCAGCGATAAGATTGGTGTAGGCTCAACAAGGTGAGCTGGCATTGGATCCTATCAGGTAAATTTTCCCATCTCTCTTTGTAACTGAATACTATTGGGAAATTTGTTTGATGAAATTTGTTGACTTCCTCTCTGTTGATTATGTAACTGCTTGAAATTAGGTCTATTGTGTTTGCTGTATGTTTGGGATTTAATGACCTTGAGCTTGCTATTGATAAGTGCATAGACCCTTGCATGCTGCACTGAAATTGATTCTAATGACCATGTCCCAAAATGTTATTTTCACTGTTACCATATATTGTCATTGCCTCTGTTTTATCGTGGACTGAAATTTGATTACTGGGAACACAAGGATGCAAGCTCAAAAAGTACAATGCCTATATGACTTAATGAATACTTTAGAATCCTCTGACTTTGGCCTTGATAATATGTCACTGTCTTGAGTTGCTGGTTGCCCTGCACTTATCTTTTAGTCTTGCTGGTTTGCCTTGTTTCATTTTGTCTTGCAAGTCATGAGATTACTTTGGAGATTGCCTCGGATTATTGACTGTGAGGAATGGGAAAGCTAGCACATGATGGCATGGATCAATTTGTCAAGCACAGACAGATGTGAGTTCAAGGAAGAAAGATCAACTTGAAGCTTTTTGTCATTCATTCAATATTAAAGTGAAATGTAAATGACTTTTGCATTTTTGTATTTGGAAATGAAAGAAAAGAAATGGACTCTTCTAAGTTGCTATTGTCCAAATGCAAGCCCTAAGCTAAATGCATCTAATAAAAGTCCAAGGTCCAAGATGACAAAATGATCCGAAAGCAAATGATTAATTAAGAAAGAATTGGCCTAATTTAAGAAAGAAAGTTCTATTAAAAGGATGGATGCAAAAGATACCATGCAAAAATGCAAAAGGTGCCATGCAAAAATGCAACTATTAAACTAAATGTGCTATGCAAGAGGCAATCTAACAAAATGAGAAATACTTATTCTTTGTTTTTGGGCTTTTGAATCTTAAATGCAAAGGATAACTAAATATTAATTAGAAAAAAGAATTACTAAATCAAGTGCTCTACCATATGCTAAATTGAGGATTAATTGATCCATGAACTAAATTAAACTTAAACTACATGATTAAAATGCAACAATGCTAGGTTACTAAATGGAGCTAAGCCATGAGATATGCAAAAGTGCCAAAGATGCACATTCTAAGATTTTTTGGTTTTTTTTTATATGCAATCTATATGACTAAAAATGAATTAGCTAATCTAAATTAACAGTGTAGTTGAAATGACCAAAATGCCCCTAGATTTTTGAAAATGACCAAAATGCCCCTAGGTGATCCTAATGCCTAATTAAGAAATAAATTGATTTAAATTGAAAGGATATGGACGAAAATGGGTGTCTACATGTGGGTTTGTCTCCAGTAACTCAAGGTGGGCTGTTTATTACCATGAGTCCTGTGGCTGCTAGAAACGTTTTGCAGCAGAATTTTGATAGTAACAATTCCTCTGTGTTTGAAGCGGAGTCAACGTCAGGTAACAGGCGGATTCGTAAGTGGTGAAAGTCAGCGAGGACATAAGTACTCGTTTGATTTTTTGAGCAAAGGCCAGGACTTCAGGTCAGAAAATCCGAATACTGGTCTGTTAAATTCCTTGGATGAAAGGGCTGCTGAGTGAATGGAACCAAACTGTTTTTGTCAATTTTCGTTATACAATAGCTATAAAGAATAAGAGTTTGATAGGTTGTTTAATGTGGCACAGACTGGTGGTGATACCAGTGAACTAGTGAGCTGCCATAATGAATTAAATTTTATGTATAGTCAGGAAGAAACTATGTAGAGGCATCCGAGATTCAGTAGGAAATTGCTGAGTGAATTTAGAAATATTGAGAAGGTAGTCATGGACTATTTTCGGATGATTTATATTACCGCTAATCCTTTGATGGAAGATGTTAATTTGGTGGTGGACAAGATGGCGGGTCGGGTGACTAAAGTTATGAGGTGACATTTGGACAAGGATTTCAATGCAGAGGAGATTCGGTAGGCAGCTTTTGATATGCAATCAGATAAATCACCAAGACATGATGGGATGACACCATTATTTTATCAGAAATTTTGGGAGGTGATGTTGAAATGGCACTTGAGATTCCCAATAATTGTACTGCTCTTCTTGATTTTAATGATACTCGTATTGTATTAATTCCAAAAGTACATTCGCCTGCTTCTGTTAAGGATTAAAGGCCTATTAGTTTGTGTAATGTGGTTTTCAAAATTATTTCCAAGGCTCTTACAAATAGGATGTCATTTATTTTACCGGATTTAATTGGGGAAAATCAAAGCGCATTTGTTCCACATCGTATGATTTTTGACAATACTTTTATTGCTTTTGAACTGTGCATTTTATGAGAAATAAGGTGAGGGGTCGAAAGAAACATATGGCTTTAAAGTTAGACCTAAGCAAAGCCTATGATAGGGTTGAATGGGTGTTTTTGGCGAATGTCATGTGGGGTATGGGATTTCCGGATCGTTGGATTACTCTCATTATGACGTGTGTGCATACAGTTGCATATTCAGTGTTGATTAATGGGCAGCTTAGTGAAAAATTGTCCCAACGAGAGGCATTCGACAAGGTGATCCATTATCGCCTTATCTTTCTTTGCTATGTGTGGAAGGTTTTTCCGCCTTGCTCCATGATGTGGTTTCTAGTGATGTAATTGAAGTAATTGCAGTTAATCGAAATGCTCCCCAGGTTTCGCATCTGTTTTTTTGCGGATGATAGTTTGCTTTTTCTAAGGGCTAGCTTTCGGAATGTGATGTCGTGATTGATTTGTTGCGAACCTTTGAGCGGGCTTCTGGTCAATAAATTAATATTGATAAATCGGCGATCATGCTTAGTAGTAACACTCCAGAAGATTTACATTATGATATTATGCATCGATTCTGTGTTGAAAGAATTGTGGAAAATGACAAGTACTTGGGGCTGCCAATCATGATTGGTCGGTCCCGGAAAAAGGAACTTCAGCTTATTAAGGACAGGTTATGGAGTAAGGTCCAGAGTTGGAGTGGTAAATTTTTATCGGTGGCTGGTAAAGCAATTCTTATACAAGCAGTTGCTCAAGCGATACCGCTAAATCATGTGAGTTGCTTTTGTTTTCCTAAAACTTTTATCCATGAGCTGAATATGATAACAACTAGATTTTGGTGGGGATAAGAATGGGCAGAGGAAGATTCACTAGCGTAGCTGGGAGTCATTGTGTGGGTCAAAAATGGAAGGTGGGCTTGAGTTTCGGGATTTTGAGGCTTTTAACATGGCTTTGCTTGCAAAGCAGTGTTGGAGACTGACTCAGAATCAAGATTCTCTATGTTATCGGGTATTTAAGGCCAAATACTTTTGGGGCTCAAGTTTTATGAGGGCTTTCTTAGGTAGAATACCATCTACCAAGCCGATTCCTTGATTTGGAACTTAGATTCCATGGGAAATTTTTCAATCAGATCTGGCTATTTTGTGGCGAGGAAAATTTTAGGCAGAGGGATGTCTCCTTTAGAGTCTCGATCTTCTCTTTGGAAGTATTTATGGTCTGCATCAGTATATCCAAAGGTCAAGTTTTTTATTTGGCGTTTAATTAATAATCTTCTTCCAGTGAAATCAATTCTAAGGCAAAGAGGCATGGACTTGGTGCTGGATTGTGCAATGTGTGGTGATTCAGCAGAAACTATTTTTATTTGTTTTTCCAATGACCATTAAGTCGAAGTGTATGGACTTTGTGATGCGCCAAGGGCTTTTCAAGGAAAGATTTGAATCTAACACAACTAGATTCATATCAATTGGTATTCAGAGCATAGGTTATCATCTTCAATCGGTAAATCTATCCTTCTATTCATCATTCATCAACTTTTTCATCCATCAAAACCCTCATCGCAAATCTCATCTTTTCCAAAATTCAGAAACTTGTGACTTTTGTTGCGGATTCATTATAACTCCAATTGCTTTGCAATTTCAAATTTGGATCCCTCATACACCAAGGTTTAATCGAAAAATATCAAAAAAAAAAAATTCGACCTAAAGCTTGTGATTTTTGTTATGGATTCGTTCTTCGTCGGAATTGGCTGAAATTTTAGCTTTAGTGTTTATTCATAGTGATCTTTCTAGGAAAAATATTGAAAAATTCAAAAAAATCAAATTGTTTCATCGATTTTTTCAAAGGGTGTTTTTAGGGTTCTTAGTTGTAATTTTGAGCTAATTTGTGCAATTAACCCTAATTTGAGTTCTTTGGTGAAATTTATTGTTTGTTTAAGTATCTTGGGTTGCTTTTGCTGTAATTGAAGGTTTAAATTGAAGAATTTCAGGTTGGAACCCTATTGGATTCAAGTGGTACAAATAGGATTTAAGTGGTACTAGGGTTCTTGATTGTTAAAGTGGTTGAATTGTGTTGTTTTTAATTGGATTTGTGTAGCAAGTTTGGGAGACATAAGGAGGCTGCAAATTGGTTTGGTTTGATCACTCTTTACTTTTGATTCACATAAGTTGTTGCTCTTAATTGTTTGTTCCTCAAGTAGGTCACGAGAAGAAATAAGTTACTCTTACAAGTTACTCTTATTAGGCCTATTAAAGCTAAATCGAGGTAAAAGGCAAATTGTGTGAGATCATCAAGAGAGTTAGAGGACCGCCAATCCACCTAGTTTTGTGTGCAAACACGAGAGCACAACAAGGTATACACACACACACACTTGTGAGGAATTTTTATTACTAACTTTTCTTTTGTGTAGGTACAATGGGAGATAGAGGAGATGGCGCAAATCAAGCCAATGATTTGGCTACAATGATGCAAACTCTTATGCAAAGAGTAGAGACCTTGTCCACCCAATTTAATCAAAGATTGGATACCTTGGAAGCCCAAAATCAACCAAGGGCCAATGATGCACAAGGCAATGGGCAAAGAGACCAACAACAAGCTCAAAGGCAAATTGCTAGAAGAGATCCAATGGAGAGATTAAGGGAGAAAAAAGCTAGAGGTCAAGCTTATTTGGATAATTTGAGCCCTATGAGAGGTGGTGATAGAGATGAGCCTAAAGACAACATTAAGTACAAGATTCCTAAATTCAATGGAAGAAGAACTCCTTCAGATTACTTGGAATGGGAATCAAAATTGGACATGTACTTTAATTATCATCCCTTTGCCGAATCTAAGAAGGTACAAATCGCTATCCTTGAGTTTGTTGAGAATGCTCTAAATTGGTGGAATCAATTGGTGCAATCTAGGAGAAGAAATTTGGAGAGACCAATTGAAACATGGGCTGAATTGAAGAGTGTCATGAGGAAGAGATTTGTGCCTAATTTCTACATCAATTCCCTATATCAAAGTTTGCAATCATTGAGGCAAGGGAATAAGAGTGTTGATGAGTACTATTCAGAGATGATGTTGTTGATGTCTAGGGCCGAAATTGAAGAAGCTCCACAAGCTACAGTGGCTAGATTTCTTGCGGAATTGAATAGAGATATTCATGATATAGTGGAGATGCAACAACACTATGATGTTGAAGAGATGTTGCAACATGCTTTGAAGGCCGAGGGGCAAGTCAAAAGAAATAATGCGGCTAAGAGAGGTTTTTCATCATCTAGTACCTCATGGAAACCTTCTTACAAGAAAGATGATAAAACACCAATCAAGGAGAAAGAGGTAACGCAAAAGGCCTTTGTAAGTCCTAAAACCGATTCTAAAACTTCATCTAGTTCTTCTAAATTTCACATTAAGTGTTTTAAGTGTCAAGGATTTGGTCACTATGCAAAGGATTGTGTCAACAAGAAGGTGTTGTACTTTAATGATCATGTGAACTTGTGAGTGAAGATGAAGAATTTAACTTAGGTTCTAGTGGAGATGGAGATGATGAAAGGGAAGATGTGGCTACAAGTGATGATGATGAGGAGTTACCACCACTTAAGAGTTTGGTTGCTAGGAGAACTTTGAGTGCATATGTTAAGGATGATGTGCAAAATCAAAGGGAGAACTTGTTCGATACTAGGTGTTATGCGAATTGGAAGCCTAGTAGTGTGATAATTGATGGTGGGAGTTGTACAAACATAGCTAGTGTGTATTTGCAGCAACTTTTCAATCTCTAATGGCTTCAAAGAACAACAATTTCAACAAGGCCGATCGTCCTCCATGCCAAGCAACTCAAGCCGCAATTCCCTACTCATGGATGCTTCCAATTTGTTGGCAAAGGCTAAGGAATTCGGATCAAACTCTCATGGCAGCAACTCCAATTTGGCTCAAACAAGGCCGAAAATAAAGTCCATGGTGATTGATCCCAAATCGGCATCAAACCAAGGTAAGCGATTCTTGAAATTTTGATTTTTGAATTTAAATTCATCAAATTTCAATTATGCCGCAAACCCTAGGTAGCATGCCATGCTCATGTCGATTTGATGATGAATTTTTGATGATTTAGCTGCTATAATTTAGATAGATAATTTGGTTTAGGAATCGACCAAATATAGTGAAGAAATTGGCATGAAACCCTGGCAAAAACCATGTAGATTTTGGCCTAGTTTTAATTTTTCCCATAAATCTTTCAATTAACATGTTGCTGCATATAGTCACTTAGAAAATAGTATGAACAAATGTTAATTTAATAGAAATCAGGACAAGGTGCAATCAGTTTAGGTGATGAACCCTTTAGCAACAATTCAGCCTAAATTGGCCAAAATTAATTCTTAATTTTGGCTTTGATCTTCAATTTAGCCAAAATCATATGTAAAAGTATGTTTGTTGCATGTAATTTGATTTGGATTGAAACCCTAGCATGCCACAGCCTTGATTGAAAAAATTTGGCATGTTTAGGTGGCTATGCGATTTGGTCCCTAGGGTTTACAATTTTCGGCCCATTTAATTAATTATGGCCAAAAACTAATTTTATTATTCTTAATATTTTTACATAATTAATTTCGGCAGCCATATAAATACTTTGCCAAAAATAATATGAAAATAAATATTAAGGTCGTAAATACTTAATTTTATGTTTTGTACAGGAAACTCTGCAGCAACCTCGAAGGACCCCGAAGAAGACATTGAAGATGCTCCTTCAAATTGGGAATTAGAGACAGCTATTGGAGATCTTCAAATTTTCCTGAACAATGCCAAGCATGTTGCCATGGAAAAGAATATGGAGCCGATTCAGGGAGCAATTGCCACCTTGTGTTAAAATTGAACCTCATGTTGTTCAATTTTGGCAAGATTTCCCTAATCTCTTCAAATTGTTTGTTGTTGAGTATACATATACTTCCAAGGTGCTTGCTCAAATTCATTTGGCTAGGCTGACTACTTGACCTGTCGAGGAGAACTTGAACTCGAGATTACGAAGTTTCATGAGATGGCAACCCTTACTGACCATGAGTTGTTACTCGAAACCTTGTTGATTGATCTCAAGAACTAAGTTTCCAAGGTGGAGGGCGAAATAACTGCCTTGAAGGCCAATAGAGATAAAGCGGCCATAGAGAAAAGCAAACAAATTGAAGAAATTGTTGTCTCTCTTGTCGACATCAAGAAAACGAATGAAGAGATGGGTTCCAAATATTTCCAACTGAATCAGTTGACAACTATATTTCAGTCTTGGAAAAAATACATCCCCACCTACTTCGACATCTACAATGGAGATGACCCCTTTGAAGATATTGAAGAAGATGATGACGATGAGGAAGATTAATCCTTGAATTCCAAATTCAGAACTCTATTTCTTTTCTGCATTTATTTTCTCAAGTGACCTTGTGATTTTGGGATTTTGCTTTATGCTTTTATTTCAAACAATTTAGCAATTTTGTTTTAAATTGGTGGCAATGGATTTTTAGCCAACTTTTTGCATAAGTGGCCTTTATTTATTTAATTTGACCCAACAAGTAGACAAAATCCTCGAATTTAACCTAATGGTCTTATGATTAAGACCATAGAGATTTGAAGTAAATTGGATTTTAATTTGAAGTTAAATTGCCAATAGGACTTAGATGCAATCAGCAACAACATCAAAAACCACAGAAATTTCGGCTTCCCTTTTTCAATTAAGGCCAAAAATTAAAACTTAAATTCCATAACGCTTTTAAACTTTAGTGATGGAATTTCTAACTTTCATTACTAAAAGTACCTTTTAGCAACGTTTTCTTCACCTTTTCGTCACTAAAAATATTTTAGGTGGCAAAATTCTTTAAAATTTTGTTACTTTTAAGTAACAAAAATATTTGTATTTATTTTAAAGCCGTAAAAACACAATTGAGGCAGCTTAGTCCACAAAGCGTTTAAGATTTTATTCTACACTTCAGTGAAGCATATGACTGTGAGTTGACTCATAGCCATACAATCTAATTCCTCGAGTATCGAGTCAAACTCTGGGTTAGGATCAGATCATGCTTCCCATGCAGTTGGATAATACTTCTTCAAGTAGCGTCCATTTATGAATTTTGGATGGTATTTACCATTCCTAGTATCAAGCCAATAAGCACCATTCTTAAGTACTTTTCTATCACGAAATGGTCCTTCCGATTTAGGTGACCGCTTTTCATGTTGTTCAGAACCAAGTGGCAGAACTGCTTTCCATACTAATTCTCCTTCAGTAAAACTTCTTCGACGAACTTTCTAGTTATAACTTCTTTTGGCCTTTTTCTTTTGTGCTTGCAGATGATCTAAGGCACCTTTCAGAATCAAGGTCTTCAAGCTTAATCATTATGGCATCGTTGTAATCATACCATTGCAAGTTGTTTTGAAATGCAACTCTAGCTGACTTAGCTAAAAGTTCCATAAGAACCATCGCATCATGACCATATGTAAGGCTAAGTGGACTCATACCGATACTCGAACGTTGTGACATTCGATACGCCCAAAGAGCTTTCGGCAAACTATTATCCCATTTACCAGGTTTGTTTTTCAACATCTTTTCTATGATGCCTATGATCACTTTGTTAGAAGCTTCGGCTTGTCCATTAGCCTGCGCATAGTATGGCGTGGACTTGGTGAACTTTAGGCCAAATTTTCTTTCCAACTCTTCTGTTATCTCACCATCGAAGTTAGTACCTCGACCAGTGGTGAGTGTTTCCGAAATCCCAAAGCGATAGATGATGTGTTCTTTTATGAACTTCTTAATATCCTTGTGAGTTGTGCCTTTCATTGCTTTTGCCTCCACCCATTTGGTGAAGTAATTTGTAGTAACTATAATAAAGCAGACTCCTCCTTTGGCTGGTAGGGAAATTTTTCCAATAAGATCAATTACTGACTTAGACTGAATAAGTGTGGCTTATTTGATCATGTAAATGATGAAAAAAATGCAATGCACCTGGACCTATGCCTATGTCTTAATGTAAAATGTATGCTGGGATTTGAGATTTTGTGTTGTTGGTATATGAGTGTATGAGTAATGACTAGAATAATGATGCAAAATGAATGATGTATGAACTAAAAATGCCTACTGATGCGAAAATGATCTACTTGCTAAACTGTGCATTTATTTGTGCCATGAATGTTCATGTATGCCATGATTTATATTAAAGAGAAACTGCCATAATTTGAGTGTTGGATGTGTGGGAATGTATATACTCTGTTTTTGTATTCTGGTGCATGAAAATGCAGAATTATGCTTGCTAAAGTGTAATGAAAAGGCATAGAAAAATTGAGTGACTTTTTTTTGTGGAAATGCCAGTTAAGGATGTTGTATGTGAGACTGATTTCTCTTTCCCTATTCTTATGGACAGAATTCTCAAAGGGCATTGGTAAGCAATAAAATCTGATATGGAGGGTTCAAGTGAAGAAACACTATTTGGAAGCTTCAAGGTCGCCAATTTGAGGACTTAAGAGAAGTACAGAGTAATTTTGGGGAGAAATTCCAGTTTAGGAGAAAAAGCATTCGACCTCCTATTAGACTTGGGGCTATTCCATTTTTGTACTTTTGTGATTAAGAAAGGAGAAGAAAAATGTAAATATCTTATACTTGATAAACTGCAAAGTGTAAATGGAACTCTATTTTTACATTTGGATCTTGTAAGTGGCAATAAAGAAGCAAAGTTCCCATTATGCACTCCCTATTATTAGTTAATTAGAAAGTGAAATGATTTAATGCCCTATGTATGCCATGCAAAGAAATATCTAACTAAATTAGCTATGCAATCAGAAAAAAATGAAACTTCTTTTTGTGATTTTTAATTTTCAATTTTTGTGTATTTGTGATGAAATAGACTTCTAAACCAAATATAACTAAAAGCAAGTCCAAGGAGCTAAGTGAAGGCCCTTAAAGTATGGACCATGCGAATGCAATTAAATCATGCCAATGCAATTGTGATTTAAATATGCACGGATTTAATTAAGCTAAATGGACCAGATTGAGATAATACTAAATGACTAAATCCAAGATTACTAGTTGTATATGGACTATGAAAAAGAAGTGAAATAAAAATATTTTTGGGCTTTTGCATTACGAATGCAATCTACTATAAGCTATGCTAAATGCGAACATTGAATTTACTAAATGCCAAGAGTGAATTAGAAAATGACATAAATGACTCTAAATGCAAAAGTAGAAGCAAATATACTAACTTAAAAGATATAAGCCAAAAATGGGTGTGTACACCTACGATCTTGGAGTTCAACTTCTCTTCGATCCAGCTTGAGTGCCCTCTCATTGAGTCTTGCTTCTTCAGAGATGACCTTTGCCTTGCATAGCTCCACTCTCATGTTTGCTAAGTCCATGAGAGATGTGTCTACTATGTCGATGGGTGGTCTCTCTGTAGACACCCATTTTTGTCCTATATCCTTTAATTTAAATCAATTTATTTTTTTAATTTGTGATTAAGGGGCATTTAGGACAATTCCTGATTTCTTAAAATATGTTAGTAAATGCAGATCATTAACATTCACATCATAAGTTAAGTGCATTGAAAAATTACAAAAAAAAAAAAATCTTATTCTACATGGCAAATTTGATTAAACTGCATTAGCTTGCATCATAGTTAGTCAATAGTTGGTAGTTTGGTTTTGGCATTAACACTTTAAACCATTTGATTTAACATGAATTAATCGTGGAAAAATTGATTTGCTTCATTAGGTCATCTCTTCACATAGCATGAATATTAGGTCATCTCTTCAAATAGCATGAATAGAGTTTGCATCCCATTTGCATTTTCATTTGGTAATAAATATAGGATATATGCCACGATTCCTATTGATCGGTCGTCAGCAATCATAAAAATAATCCCCACAAAACCTAACTAAGTAGATAGGACAAGCAGGGGTCGATCCCACAGAGAAGGGGAATAGACTTTATCCAAGATTAACTTTTACTAAAAATTCCTTAAGAGTTTTGTTTAGAAACAGGGGATTAAAACTAACAATTAAAATTAACTAAGAAAGCAATCAAGAAAATTAAAGAAAACAATTAATAAGAAAGCAGTAAATAAACTAAGAAAATAATTGATAAAAACCCTCCAATATAGAATTAATATCCCTCTTGACAATTATAACTTGGATCATTGATATCTAATAATTATGAAAACAAAGAATAACTTGTTGGAATTAAATCCTAAATCACCTTAATTAGATAAGATTACCGGTTAAGGCTTAAATTACCCCTTTTACTTCCTAACAAATCAATTACCGGTTAAGGCTTAAAGATTCACCAGGAAACAAAGTATTAAGAACTAGCAATTTATACAAGCACAAAGAGCAATTTCTCACTCAAAGTCCCTTATCTCCCTTGGAAGGAGTGGTTAATTCTCAACCAATTGCTACAAACAACCAAGCCTGTACTATTAATCCTCGACTTGATCTAGCTAATGCTAACTCAATTTATCAAGAAAGTGTCGACCCAATCCATCAAAACAAGAAACATAGAATTAAAACAGAGATCAAAGGAATACTCTAACAATTTTCATATATAAGCACAAAATCTCACCATGATGTAAGTCAAGAGATCAATTAAATTCTACATCGGAGAAAAGAAAAGGATTACTCACTCATGAATTGAGTGAGCATCCATAGAATAAGAAGAAAACTTACAGAAATTTGGGGCGAAATCCTATTCTTGCAAACCTAGGGTTGCCGCCCCTCTCTATGCAAAGAGAGGGTGGCGCACCCTAGCCCTAAAACTAGAAAAAAAAAACTAGAACTAGAAGAGAAAAAGAAGAAGAGAAAATTATATGTGTGAAGGTATGTGATTTGTGTTACAGGAGGTGGCTATTTATAGTGGAAAATAACCCTAGGAATTCCAATCCTAACTTGGAAAGGAGTCTAGGACGGTTTAGGGTCTAACTTGGAGTCCAAGTTAGATTAAAAGTCATCCTAGAGTAGAATCCAAGTTAAAATAGGATCCTGAAATTTTGTTGAATTCGTGCAGGAACTTCGACGGCATTTTTGGGCTTGAAAACGGCAGAACTGGGTCTTGAACTTCGAAGGAAAGTTGTAGATCTCGGAGTTAGCTTTCCAACGAGTACTAATGGGCTTCAATCGGAGGTTTGAGCAGAAAGTTATGATTTTTCTACCAATAACTGCGTCTGAATCCTAATCCTGTTAGGACTAGAAATCGGGAATCTACGGGATTTGGATATTTCCTTGGATTTAGGAGTCATTAATTGGGATTTTAATTCCAATTAATATCTTATATGGGCTGAGTATTTTCCCATATAAATTATTCATAAATACCAAAGCTTAAGGGTTTATCCATGGCTTGTCTTCAATCAAAACTCCGATTCTTCAATTCTTCCTCTTGAAATAAATCTTCAAAGTCTTCAAATCTCCAAATAAGTCTTCAATGAGTCTTCAAACACGAACTTCGAATCTCCAAATCTATGCTCAAAATTGCTTTGCTCAAATCTGTGTAAAAAGTCATCAAAATAGCTCCAAAAGTAGTGAAAAATAACAATTTCTTAATTTCACATCACTTAAAAACTAAAAACACAAATATTAATAAAATAGCATATAATTAAGCATAAATGGGTCTAAAAACATAGTAAAATAGCCATAAAAAAAGGGTCTAATTTAGCTCAATCATATTTCCCCCACACTAAATCTTTGCTAGTCCCTAGCAAACTAGTGTAGAAAACTATGAACTTACTAAATTCGAACACCTAAAAACAATCATATAATCCTAAACTAATGCAAATCAAAATTTCATTTTAATTTAAACTTTTCAAAAACTTTGAATGGATACACATATTAAGGATCAACGCAATTATGAAATCAAAATAACAAAGAATCATAAGATCATTTAATTCAAAAGATCAATAAATAGTAAGCATCTTTATTCTTAAGTAACCATAATTAAAGTAGTTCTAATCACTTACCATTCATCACATCCTATAACTACTTCTTTCCATAAGCTTATGTCTTCATCTTTATCTCCATTACTCAAAGGAATGCATATCACAGATACAAATCAAGGGTTTACGTGTGGGTTATAATAGATTTTTAAAGGGTAATTGATTTTTAGAAAATTGAGGTTACTAACCTCGAAGTGTTCATGATTTGGGGTTACTAACTCCCATTTTTGAGGCCACTAGCACTCTAGAAGGACTCTTTCTTTTTATTTTTTTTTCAGAGGGACAATATTTCTGCAATTCCATGCCTCTTATCCTCTTTCCAAGGGTTACTAACTTCTTTTGTTAAAGAAAAGACTGACAACAATGGATTAAAAATTTTTATAAAGTATGCAAAAATACCTCTTCTCCTCTTGCATGAAAGCACTTCTTTTTGAAAAGGATTTTTTTTTTAAACTACCCTTTTATATAAGTAGTCCCCCACACTTATTCTTGACATATCCATAACATACTATCGTAATTGTAATTTCAATAAAAATTAAACATAAGTTCTAGAAATAGGCAATCATAGAAATAATGAACAATATGCTTTTATCACAAACTTCAATTATACCTAATTCTAAGAAATCAGATATCATGCTATAAATCAATCAATCAAATAAAACTTTCTTAAAATTCTAAGTATTAATCAATCATAATTAAATCAATCAATTAATATATGCATAATTATCAAATTTTCGAAAAAAAATTATGGCATATTTTAAGATTATGATGCATGCAGACTCTCTTCCCCACACTGAAAAGACACATTGTCCTCAATGTGGAAACACATATGAGATTAACACAAACAATTAATATTATGCATGGTCATGTGGTTTATTTAAATGAATGAAATAAAAACTAACAATTAATTCACATCAAAGAACAGGCAAGCAATCAAAACAATCAATCAAGACAAAATAATGCAAGGAAAATTAAAAAGATAGGGTTAAAGAAAGCTTCTCTGTTTGTAGGCATAAGCTCCATCATTGCTTCTGAAGCTGGACTCCTTTCGTATTCATCTTGCAATCATCCAAATTAAGCTCCATTTGATCTCCTTCGGTTCTTCATGTAAAATCATTGGGTTGCCTCCCAATAAGCGCTTTTCTTTAAGGTCTTTGGCTAGACTACCTTAAAGAAATTATTCTTCAAGGGTGAAGGATTTATGGGTATATTCCTTCAACAATTCCACAATGATTTTGAGAGTATCATTGATGGCTTTGAGAACTTCAAGTTGAATTTTATCAAGACTTGAAATCATCACAGTTGATGTGGCGGCATGGAATGGTGATGGCACGGGCATAACCGGTGGTGGCATAGTGAATGGCCGGTTGTGACTTGGTAGTGGCGCGGCAATAGGCGGATATGGCCTGGTAGAAACATAAGATGGCACGGCAATGGCCGGTCCTAACCAGGTGGGGCACGCAGAGGATAGCGCGGAAGGTTGGGCAAGGCGCGCGGAGGATGCAGCGCTGGCCGGGCATGGCCGGGCATTTGACTCGGCTGTGGCGGGTCCTAGCCGAGCATGAGGCTCGGATGAGGTAGGTGTTGCCGGGCATGGCCGGGCATGAGGCTCGGATGACGCGGAAGAAGGTTGGCTCGACCGGGCAGGTGGCGCGGATGGCCGGTTGTGGTGCGCGGAGGAGTCCGGGCGTGGCCAGGCAGATGGCTCGGATGGCCGGACCATGTGTGAGAATGGCCGGGCTGCAGCCGGGCAATGGCCGACTGGGTTAGCTCGATCATGGCCTTGAGCTTCTTCCTTTGGTTCCTTGGCTTCCATCTTCTGCTTCTCTTCTTGTGACTGAACTCCATGCTTGTTGGCTTCTTACTCTCCCTTTGAGGTTGAAAACTCCGTCCTTCGTGATAATTCTTCAAACGCATAATATGCATTCTCCGAGGTTCTCTTCAATATTGGAGTGCGAATAAAGGAATCAACAAGAACTCGATCTTTGAGTCCTAATCCTCCATAGAAGATTTGGATTAGAATTCTTTTATTGAATCCATGTTTAGGGCAATCGATACACAATTTCTTAAATCTCCCCCAAAATTGGTGGAAATTCTCGTTGTAGCATTGTCGAATGTCTTTTATCCTTTGTCTTCCTCTGGAAATCTGATCAGACTTTGTCGATGAAGATTCTTCTCGGGCTCCTGTCTTAGCACTGGATCCTTGCACTTAGGTGGTAAACTCTTTTGAAGCACAACAGAGATATTAACTCCAACATTTTGGATAAGAAAGAAAACAAAAAATAAAAAGAAAATTAACATGTTAGTAAATTCTTGGGTTGCCTCCCAAGCAGCGCCTTTC
>AWUE01011391.1:0-23497 GCA_001974825.2 Corchorus olitorius | reverse complement strand
TCAGCCCTGTCCAAAGTAGTTCCAAAGAAGTCCGGATTGACCGTCGTAGAAAAACAAGGAAGGAGAGCTAATTCCTCAAAGACTACAGAATGGATGGAGAGTATGCATCGACTACAGAAAATTAAACTCTGCAACAAGGAAGGATCACTTCCCACTACCATTTATCGACCAGATGTTGGAGAGATTAGCATGCAAAGCCTACTATTGTTTTCTGGATGGGTACTCAGGATACTTTCAGATTCCAATAGCACCTGAAGACCAAGAGAAGACCACCTTTACCTGCCCCTTTGGTACGTATGCTTATACCAGAATGCCTTTTGGTTTATGCAATGCACCTGCGACTTTTCAAAGGTGTATGATGAGCATCTTTCAAGATTATGTGGGAGATAAGATGGAAGTCTTTATGGACGATTTCACAGTCTATGGAGATAACTTCAATCAGTGCCTACATAACTTGGAATTAATCTTGAAAAGATGTGTTGAAACCAAATTGGTATTAAATGCTGAAAAATGTCACTTCATGGCAGAACAAGGCATTGTTCTAGGACATGTGGTATCTAAACAAGGGATGCAAGTCGACAAAGCCAAGATTGACGTTGTTCAAAACCTGCCATATCCGACATGTGTCAAAGATATCTGTTCATTCTTGGGACATGCCGGTTTCTATCGAAGATTCATCAAGGACTTCTTGAAGATTTCAGCACCGATGTGTAGATTACTTCAGAAGGATGTAGAGTTCAAGTTCGGAGACGACTGCAAGGAAGCCTTTGACAAATTGAAGACTGCCCTCACCACCACCCCAATTGTGAAGCCACCAGATTGGAAACTACCGTTCGAGATCATGTGTGATGCAAGTGATGTCGCCATTGGAGCTGTTTTAGGTCAAAGAGTAAATAAAGTGCCTCATGTTATCTACTACGCTTCAAGAACTCTAGATGCTGCCCAGAAGAACTACACCACCATCGAAAAAGAGATGCTAGCTGTTGTCTTTGCTTTGGAGAAGTTTCGACCATATATCTTGGGATCTAAGGTGATAATCTACTCCGACCATGCTGCATTGAGATATCTAATGTCAAAGAAAGAAGCAAAAGCTAGGCTTATGCGATGGCTTTTGTTATTTCAAGAATTTGATATCGAAATTAAGGAAAAGAAGGGAGCAGAGTACGTCGTAGCTGATCATCTAAGCAGAATCGAAAGCAAGGAGGAAGAAACTGCAATCAACGAATCACTACCCTTTGAAGAAATCTTTGCCGTTTCTCATCCACCCTGGTATGCTGATATAGTCAATTACTTAGCTGCTCGTCGTTTACCCTCGGATCTTAGCAAAGGAAAGAAATTGAAGCTCATCAGTGATGCCAAGTATTATCTTTGGGATGATCCGCATCTATGGAGACACCGTTCTGATCAAGTCATGAGAAGATGCATTCCGGATAACGAGATTCAATCAGTTCTGAAGTTCTGCCATAACAATAAATGTGGAGGCCACTTTGGACACCAGAAGACTGCGAGAAAGGTCTTAGATTGCGGGTTTTATTGGCCTTCAATCTTTAAAGACTCTCATGAGTTTTGCAAGACCTGTCCACGCTGTCAAAGAACGGGAAGCATATCAAAAAGGAACCAGATGACTCAAAACCCTATATTCGTTGCTGAAGTCTTCGATGTATGGGGAATTGATTTCATGGGACCTTTTCCTCCATCAGATAAGAAGTATTATATACTCTTAGCTGTGGATTATGTTTCTAAAGGGGTTGAAGCCATAGCTACAAAGAAGAATGATGCGAAGACAGTAGTCAAATTTATGAAGAATAATATTCTTCATAGATTTGGCATTCCAAGAGCCCTCATCAGTGATTGCGGTACTCACTTCTGCAACAAGATTGTCCAAGCACTGGTTGAAAAATATGGAGTTCGACATAGGGTATCTACTTCATATCATCCTCAAACTAGTGGTCAAGCTGAAGTATCAAATCGCCAAGTGAAGCTGATTTTGGAGAAGACAGTCAATGTTCAAGGAAGAGATTGGAGCATGAGACTAGGAGATGCTTTATGGGCCTATCATACAGCTTATAAGACACCTCTTGGTATGTCCCCATACCGAATTGTGTTTGGTAAGCCATGCCATCTACCTGTGGAATTAGAGCATAAAGCATGGTGGGTAATAAAGCTATGCAATCTTAACTTTGACAAAGCTGGAATTCGAAGGATGCTGCAGTTACAAGAGCTTGAAGAAATAAGGAATGAAGCATACGAGAATTCAAGGATCTATAAGGAGAAGACCAAAGCCATTCATGACAAAGGAATTTTGCGAAGATCGTTTTATGAAGGACAAAAGGTTTTAGTCCTTAATAATCGGTTGAAGGAAAATCCTGGAAAGCTCCGATCGAGATGATATGGACCATTTGAAGTAATTCAAGTATATCCTAATGGATCAGTGATCATCGAGAATCCAAGTAACCAGAAGCAGCACAAGGTCAACGGACAAAGGCTTAAACCTTATTTTGAAGCATTGCCAACAATGATGATTGAAGAAATTAAATTGTAAGATGCCATCTATCTTCCAATTTGAGCTACAAAGAAAAAGAAAAAGGAGTCAAGCTAATGACTTTAAACAAGCGCTTGTTGGGAGGCAACCCAATTCAATTTCTTTGCATATTTAATTTTAATTTTAATTTTAATTTTTACACTAATTATTTTTTTTCCTTTGAATTTTGCTTGATAGGAATTTATGAATTTTTCTTCATTGAAAAATTCAAGGATGGAGTATGAGCTAAACATGGCCATCCAAGTCAAGGCTCATGCCAAACGAGCCTCCATACTTGTTAAATGGCAGCCCGTTGCTGCCGTGACGAGGGAGCTTATGCGAATAAAGCAAAGCTGCCCCAGCACCCCAGGTCGCTAGCAACAGCAAGCTTGCTGCTGCCTCAGCGACGCAAGCTTGTTGCTTTCCCGCGAGGCAGCCTATCGCTGCACAGCAAGATGCCTCCAGCGGGGCGCAACGAAGCTGCGTCCGCAGGGCAGCTGCTGCTGCTGCGTGCTGGCAGGCAAGCAAGGCAGCTTGCTGCTGCCTAAGCACGCCAGGCCGTGCCAAGCAGCCCAGCAAACAACATCCCAACAACAAGCAAAAGTCAAGGCCGCACGCTGTTTTCCCTCTCATCCCTTGCAATTCAAAATCTAATTTTTGTTAGGATTTTAAGTCCAAATTGCACAAGGAAAAAGATGACCTCCTCCTACAAGGTAAAGGATTCCTAGTCAAGGTATGTTTCTAACTTTTTACTCTAAGTAAAACCTTTTTAAGAATAGGATTTGATCACTATATAAAAACCTCTACCCCTCTTATATTCATCACAACAAAAGAAGCAAATTTTGAAGCAAAATTCGGTTGGGAACAATATTTGAAAGTATCGACAAGAGGAAGCCAAATCGACAAAGCAAGTGTCGACTTGAAGTTGTCGACTAAAGAGCAAGTTTTGAATTAAGTTTGTCGACTAACTAAGGGATCAAAGTCGACTACAAGTTGTTGACTTAAGCCAAATAAGTTGACAAGTGAAGCAAGTAAGTCGATAAGTGGAAGAAAAATTGTCGACTCTAAGGAGAGCAGTAGTCGACTAAAAGGGAGGAAATTTTCGACCCAAGAGGAAGCACATCGTCGACAAGAAGGCAAGCAAGGAATTTTGATAAGGTCTTCCCCAACACTTGAATATGTCAATGATGCTTACTTCCATGGATTTTGAAGTTCAATTCAAGAATTTTAGGAGACAATTTTATCAAATTGGAGCCTCCCAATTTGGTGAAAAATTTCAAGGAAGCTTTCTTCGTCAAGATTGTCATGAGCTTTTGAGCATGATAGCATCACTACCCAAGGAAGAAATTGCTACTAAGTCCGGTTTCAAAGCAAGGATGATTTATCAATTTCTTTTGAATACGGTTAACAAGTCCCATGATGCTGTTATGAGATCCAAGGAGAGTGCTATACAAGAGTTCAAGAATCGATTCCATCCCTATGGAAATCGGTTTCCTTATCCTCATGGACCAAGAAATTTTAATGGAAGCATAAGACCTCAAGTTGAACAATGGAGCAAGCCAAACCCTATGCCAAGGTTTTGAGGGTATCGAGTCAAACCTTATAGGCCTCCATATCGCCCTATAAGTTGTGCTCCTTTCCCTCAAAGGTTTCATGATCCCAACTTTGCTTCATCTTCTAATCAACCAAGGGTTCAACAAGTTGCTTCCATTTTTGCCCTTGAAGAGGAAGAGGATCGATTATCACCCCTATTGAACCAAAGGCTCCTTTACAAGAAGTTCAAGAGAAAATTGCTACTGTGGTAATTGATATTTCAAGTGATGCTTCTAGTGATGAGAATAAGGAAGAGGAAGAGGAGGTTAATCAAGAAAAGGAAGAGCTTCACCCTTTCCTTGTTCGGTGCAATCAAATTAGTGATCAAATTACTAGCTTAATAGATGATTTTAATAACATAATTGGGAATTTGGATGACCTCTTCAATTTATTGGAGAAGGCTATTCATAAACCAATTTAGGTTTAGTTTTAAGTTTTTTAGATTTAAGATTTATTTTTATGCATCTTAGGATTAGTTATTTAATTTATGTTTCAATTTTCAATTTCCTTTATCTTATGTCTTTAATTTTCAAGTTTCATTAATAAACTATCTAGTTTTATTTTTCTATCACTTTAATTTTCTATTGTCTTTTATGATTGAGTAATTATCTTCATCAAGGCCACCCAAGTATGTTTTCATGAACCGTAACTATTTATTTTTGGTAAGATGATATTGCATGCTTTGTTTGATTGCTTTTACATTGAGGACAATGTGAATTTTAAGTGTGGGGGGGGGGGGGGGATGGAATACTTGATAGGGATTTTACTTGAATAATTGAGTCATATGATAGTCCTTGTTTGCATGAGAACCTAGGATAGAATTTGATTGTTTTTGGATTAATCTTATTTTCCCCCAATTTTGACAAAATTTTCGAAAATTGATTTTTGAAGATAAAATTTCGAATTTTCATGCATATTTTGATTAATTGATTTGATTATGATTGATGAATGCTTAGAATTTTAATAATGTTTGATTTATTGATTGAGTTATAGCATGTTGTTTGATTTCTTAGAATAAGGTATAATTGAAGTTTGTGATATGATCTTATTTATTCATTGCTTCTATGATTATCTATTTCTAGAACTTGTGTTCAATCTTGATTGATATTATGATTGAGAAAGTATGTCATGGATATATGTCAAGAATAAGTGTGGGGGACTACTTATATAAAAGGGTAATTAAAAAATTTGTTTTCATAAAAAGACGTGTTTTCATGATAGAGGAGAAGATGTATTTCTGTAAAAAAAAAAAAAAAAGAAATCCATTGTTGTCACTCTTTTCTTTAACAAAAGGAGTTGGTAACCCTTGGAAGAGGATAAGAGGCATGGAACTACAGAAATATTGTCCCTCTGAAAAATAAAAGGAGTCCTTCTAGAGTGCTAGTAGCCTCAAAAATGGGAGTTTGTAACCCCAAATCATGAACACTTTGAGGTTAGTAACCTCAATTTTTAAAAAACAATTACCCTTGAAAATCTATTATAACCCACAATGACCCCTTGATTTATATTTATGACATTGCAATCTTTTTAGTAATGGAGAAAGAGAGGAAAACATGAGCTTATAGTAAAGAAGTAGTTATAGAAAGTGAAGAATGGTAAGTGATTAAAGCTACTTTGATTATGGCTACTTAAGAATGATGATGCCTGTTGTTTCTTGATCTTTGGATTGAGTATTATTATTATTCTTTGTCATTTTGATTTCATGATTGAATTGCTTCTTTGATGTATGTATGAATTCAAATTGATTTCTTGACAAATTGGTTCTTGATTAACTTACACATTGATTTGCTAAGGGACTAGCAAAGTTCAAGTGTGGGGGAAAATATGATCGAGCCAAAAACAACCCTATTTTTATGGCTATTTTATTATGTTTTTGAATCTATTTATGCTTAAATATATGTTATTTTGTTAATATTTGTGTTTTGAGTCTTTATGAGATGTGAAATTGATAATTTGATAATTTTCACTACTTTTGGAGCTATTTTGATGACTTTTTACACAGATATGAGCAAAGTAATTTGAAGATTTGGAGATTCGAAGTTCGTGTTTGAAGATTTATTGAAGACAATTTGAAGATTTGAAAACCATTGAAGAATAATTTCAAAAGCAAGAACTGAAGAATGGAGCTTTAATTGCGAAGGATTGAAGACAAGACATGAAGAAGCCTGAAAGTTAAGGAATTTTGGATATTTAATATGGGAAAATACTCAGCCCATATAAATCATTAATTGGAATTAAAATCCTGATTAATGACTCCTATATTCAAGGAAATATCCAAATCCCGCAAATTCCCGATTCTAATCCTAACAGGATTAGGATTCAGCGCAGTCTCGGTAGAAAAATCATAACTTTCTGCTCCGATCTCCGTTTTAGGCCCGTGAGTAGGCGTTGGAAAGCTAACTCTGAGATCTACAACTTTATTTTGAAGTCCAAGACCCATTTCTGCCATCTTCAAGCCCAAAAACGACGTCGAAGTCCCTGCACGAATCCAGAATTTTTCAAGATCCTATTTTAACTTGGATTCTACTCTAGGAAGACTTTTAATCTAACTTAGACCCTAAGTTAGACTCAAAAACGTCCTAGTTCTTATCCTACTTAGAATTGAATTTTCAAGGGTTATTTGCACTATAAATAGCCACCTCCTATAACACAAATCACATACCTACACACACAATATCTAGATAATTTTCTCTTCTTTTTTTTCTTCTAGTTCTAGTTTTTCTTCTAGTTTTAGGGCTAGGGTGTCGCACCCCCTCTTTGCATAGAGATGGGCGGCAACCCTAGGTTACTCAAGAGGAGGATTTCGCCTTTAAGTCCTGTAAGTAATCTTCTTATTCTTTGGATGCTCATTCAATTCATGAGTGAGTAATCATTTTCTTTTCTCCAATGTAGAATTTAATTGATCTCTTGACTTATATCATGGTGAGATTTTGTGCTTTTATATGAAAATTAATAAGGTATTTCTTAATATCTCTGCATGAATTCTATGTTGCTTGTTTTGATTGATTGAAGCGCGCACTTTCTTGATAAATTAAGTAGCATTAGCTAAATTAAATCTTGAAGGATCTTCGGATTTAATTCTTTGGTAGCAATTGGAAGCGAAAGATCTTCCTTCCAAGGGATTTAAGAATCTTTGACCAATTTTTAATTGTCCATTGTGCTTGTAAATTACTAGATCTTAATGCTTTATTCTTGAGTAATTATCACACTGGATCAAGAGGTAATTGTTAAAAGAATAAAAGGGATAATTCACACTGGATCAAGAGTTTTATCTAATTAAGGTAATTTAGGATTAAATTCCAAGCAAGCTATCCATTGTTTTCATAATCTTTAGAAATCAATGATCCATGTTATTGTTGTCAAGAGGGATATTAATTCTATGTTGGAGGGTTTTCTTGATTATTTTCTCAATTTATCATCTGCTTTCTGATTAATTGTTTTCTTTAATTTTCTTGATTGCTTTCTTAGATAGTTTTAATTATTAGTTTAATTTGATTTAATTTTACTTTAAAAACCTTTTTTTATTTTATTTGTTTGTTTAAAGAAAAAGAATAATAACCTATCTCTCTGTGGCATCGACCCCTACTTGCCCTAGCTATCTTTAGTTAGTACTTGTTGGGATTTTATTTTTATGATTTGCTGACGACCGATCACTCACCCAAGAAATCATCTTCTTTCTTCGGCCTTAGACCTTCAATTAGACCTGCAATTGAACACCTAAGATCACAAGATTCACAAGCAATCAAGTATCACAATTTAATTGTTTGCTAGGACTCTACAAGATTGAAGAACCCTAAGTTTTTGCTCAAACTAGAACAAAGAAGCTAAGATAATCAATTTGGGTAAAAACTTCAATTTTATTAATTAACTCAACTTATGTTTACAAGAGGGGGTTGATGCCTTTATATAGGCAAAGAATCAACCAAAACTATCCAAAAATAAAGCCTTGGGCGGCACACATAAAGAAAGGACAAGTAAATAGCCTAATCCAAGTCCAACTAGGAAAAATAAAAACAAACTTAAAAATAAGGTTTTTCTTTCCGCAACAACTTCTGGGCCGAAGTTGTCCTGCGCAACAACTTCTGTCCCGAAGTTGAACAAGTTTTGGGCCGAAGTTGTCCTGAAATTCTTGTTCTCTTTTCAACAGGCCAACTTCTGGGCAGAAGTTGACAACATCTTGGCCGATGTTGTACTGTATTTTAGGTTTCAATAACAAGCAAATTAATGAGTTTTTCTTTGCTCAAATCATCTTCAAAGGTCTTCAATTGAACTTCAATGGTCTTCAAGTCTTCAAGATGAGTTCGAACAAGGCCCATTAATGCATCCTTGAATCTCTTAGCTCTTGCTCTTGTCATTGGACCTAATGGCATCTTCAATGGATCAAATGTCATCTTTGGCAACTCCAATGAGCTTGTTATGTGTCAAGGACTTATCATGGACTTGAAAATGAAAATGGAGAACAAGGAAAGGATGTGCATGGGTTGCAAGGAAGCATGGAGAAGCATAAAGATCAAGCAGATATCACACAACATGTTTCTAGCACCAAGGAGATCCCAAAGATGCCATTTGATCCATTGAAGATGCCATCAGGTCCAATGACAAGAGCAAGAGCCAAAAGATTCAAGGATGCATTATTGGGCCTTGTTAGAACTAATCTTGAAGACTTGAAGGCCATCGGAGTTCATTTGAAGAGCTTTGAAGATGATTTGGGCAAGAATATATTCTCATCGATTCCAAGTTCATCACTTTGCTTGCAATCGATGGATGAATCAGCTTGAATGTGTTAAATGATGCGCCAAGGACTTATCATGGACTTGAAGATGACAATGGAGAACAAGGAAAGGATGTGCATGGGTTGCAAGGAAGCATGGAGAAGCATAAAGATCAAGGAGATATCACACAACATGTTTCTAGCACCAAGGAGATCCCAAAGATGCCATTTGATCCATTGAAGATGCCATTAGGTCCAATGACAAGAGCAAGAGCCAAAAGATTCAAGGATGCATTATTGGGCCTTGTTAGAACTCATCTTGATATCTTCTTTCTCAATCTTGGGGACTTCCATTGGTGGAGTAGGGACGCCAGCCATGCTATCGTCATCGAAGAAAAATTGAGAGAAGTTTGTCGAATCAAGTTCATATGGTTCCAAACCATCCCTTGTTTCACTTGACACTCCTTCAACTTCCTTCACAACTGGAATGTCAGCAACATCAAAAAATTCACCTTCAACCTTACTTGGTTCAGGATGGACGGGTTCCTCCCATGATGATGTCGCTTCGATCGATGCCTCATGATATTCCCTTGCGCTTTTGGCTACCTCTTTTGGCGTCAGGACTTCTGCTTCCTCGATTTCTTCTTCATCTAGGCTCCTTGTAAGTACCAATTCAAGTTCATCTTCATGGTGAAGTGATTGAACTTGTTCAGAACAAATTTCAATGGCATCAATGGCATAAATAGAATGAATCTCAGCAGGAGATTTCATGGCTTCATAAATATTGAATTCAATGAGTTTCCCATCAAATTTCATGCTGAGTTTTCCATCGTGGACTTCATATTTTGTTATGGCTATGGCAAGAAAAGGTCTTCCTAGCAGCAACGGCAAATGAGGCAGATGATGGTCATCTTCACTCATCTTTAAGACATAGAAATCTACAGGAAAAACAAAATTTCCAATCTGCACTAAAACATCCTCGACTAAACCCTCAGGTTTAATGTTAGTCCTATCAGCAAATTGTATAGTCAGATCAGTTTTAGTCACATGTTCAATTTTCAATTGTGAATAGACAGAATAAGGCATGATGTTAATTGGAGAACCAAATTCACACATAGCATTTCCTATCTTATTCTTTCCTATTTTACAAGGAATAGATTACGATCCTATATCATGGCATTTATGATGCAATTTTCTCTGATATGTAGCAGATACATTCTCATTCATGCAAGCATATTTTTCAGAAAACTTACTCTTAGTCATGCATAATTCTTTGAGAAAATTCGCGTACCTGGGTTTTCTGACAACTTTATCAAGCAATGGAATATTTACCTCTATATTCCGTAGTGAATTGAGTTGCATTGCAAACCTTTGAGGGAATGGTATTCGATCATACTTCTCTCGCATCTCTTCCATCCATTCTTCTTCGGCTTGAATTTGAGCAACGGTTGCTGGTGAAGTGCGCTGACCCTTCTTGTTTTTGGTCGAAAACTCCTCTCTTCTTGGCAATTGAATGTTGGGCACGGCATCTGGTGGTGGTGCAGCAGAGAAAACAGGTGTTGGAGGTGATATCGGAGGTGGAAGTGGAACATCAAGTGACTCTGTCTATAGCGCATTCCACTGTTAAGCTCCTTCGATTGAATTGATTGCATAACCTTGCTGGGTCGAATTCAAGGGTGATTGGACAGACTGAGGTAGGCATTGAGGTTCTCTTTGCATACTCAAAAACTGTGTGAACATCTTGGTGACGGTCTCTTGTTGTTTCGCCAGAGAGGAAATCGCAGTATCAAAGCGATCCATTCTTTCTTCTATTTTGGTGAGAAATTCCCTCTCTAATGATTTGGTTGTTGAGTGTTCATCCGTCATGTTGAACTGATGGATGTTTTCTGTCATAGTGTTGAGTAGTTTCCTTGCTTTCTCAGGGGTTTTGAGTGTTAGGCTTCCTCCACTAGCAACATCAACATAGGTCCGATCTTCATAGAGAAGGCCATCATAAAAGTTCTGAATCAACAGTGTTTCACTCAGGTTGTGGTAACAGCAACTTGCGCTGATCTTATTGTATCTTTCCCAATATTGGTGCCACTTCTCTCCAGGTAGTTGTTGACAGGATGGGATTCTCTTCCTTACATCAGCTCGCTTGGCCTCTGGAAAGTATTTGTTCAAAAACACTATCTCCATCTCCTTCCATGAAGTTATGGATTTTGATGGCAGAGTCAGGAACCAACTTCTTGCTTTTCCTTCCAATGTTAAAGGAAAAGTTCGAAGTCTTGCTTGTTCTTTAGGCATCCCAGTGGTCGCAGCACACCATATAAAGAAATTTTGTAAGTGCTCATGAGGATTTTCATGAGACTCTCCTTGAAAGATTGGCAGCATGCGGATCACTCCAGAATTCAGCTTGTATGACGTGTCCATGACTGGATAGTCAATGCAGAGTGGCGGCAATTCACAGTTGAAATTCAGCTCTCTTAAGGAACGTTGTTGCTCCATTGGATTTTTCCTACAAAACAGAGATGATCAAGTGCAGATCGAATATAGGAAAGAAAAAGAAAAAGAAAAAATAAAACACAATCTCCCCGGCAACGGCGCCAAAATTTATGATCGATCGTCAGCAAATCATAAAAATAAAATCCCAACAAGTACTAACTAAAGATATCTAGGGCAAGTAGGGTCGATCCCACAGAGAGATAGGTTATTATTCTTTTTCTTTAAACAAACAAATAAAATAAAGAAGGTTTTTAAAGTAAAATTAAATCAAATTAAACTAATAATTAAAACTATCTAAGAAAGCAATCAAGAAAATTAAGGAAAACAATTAATCAGAAAGCAAATGATAAATTGAGAAAATAATCAAGAAAACCCTCCAACATAGAATTAATATCCCTCTTGACAACAATAACATGGATCATTGATTTCTAAAGATTATGAAAACAATGGATAGCTTGCTTGGAATTTAATCCTAAATTACCTTAATTAGATAAAACTCTTGATCCAGTGTGAATTATCCCTTTTATTCTTTAAACAATTACCTCTTGATCCAGTGTGATAATTACTCAAGAATAAAGCATTAAGATCTAGTAATTTACAAGCACAATGGACAATTAAAAATTGGTCAAAGATTCTTAAATCCCTTGGAAGGAAGATCCTTCGCTTTCAATTGCTACCAAACAATTAAATCCGAAGATCCTTCAAGATTTAATTTAGCTAATGCTACTTAATTTATCAAGAAAGTGCGCGCTTCAATCAATCAAAACAAGCAACATAGAATTCATGCAGAGATATTAAGAAATACCTTATTAATTTTCATATAAAAGCACAAAATCTCACCATGATATAAGTCAAGAGATCAATTAAATTCTACATTGGAGAAAAGAAAATGATTACTCACTCATGAATTGAATGAGCATCCAAAGAATAAGAAGAAAACTTACAGGACTTAAAGGCGAAATCCTCCTCTTGAGTAACCTAGGGTTGCCGCCCATCTCTATGCAAAGAGGGGGTGCGACACCCTAGCCCTAAAACTAGAAGAAAAACTAGAACTAGAAGAAAAAAAAGAAGAGAAAATTATCTAGATATTGTGTGTGTAGGTATGTGATTTGTGTTATAGGAGGTGGCTATTTATAGTGCAAATAACCCTTGAAAATCCAATTCTAAGTAGGATAAGAACTATGATGTTTTTGAGTCTAACTTAGGGTCTAATTTAGATTAAAAGTCTTCCTAGAGTAGAATCCAAGTTAAAATAGGATCCTGAAAAATTCTGGATTCGTGCAGGGACTTCAACGTCGTTTTTGGGCTTGAAGATGGCAGAACTGGGTCTTGGACTTCAAAATAAAGTTGTAGATCTCGGAGTTAGCTTTCCAACACCTACTCACGGGCCTAAAACGGAGATCTGAGCAGAAAGTTATGATTTTTCTACCGAGACTGCGCTGAATCCTAATCCTATTAGGATTAGAAACGGGAATCTACGGGATTTGGATATTTCCTTGAATATAGGAGTCATTAATCGGAATTTTAATTCCAATTAATGATTTATATGGGCTAAGTATTTTTCCCATATTAAATATCCAAAATTCCTTAGTTTCTGGGCTTCTTCATGACTTGTCTTCAATCCTTCGCAATTAAAACTCAATTCTTCAATTCTTGCTCTTAAAATTATTCTTCAATGGTCTTCAAATCTTCAAATTGTCTTCAATAAATCTTCAAACACGAACTTCAAATCTCTAAATCTATACTCAAAATTACTTTGCTCATATTTGTGTAAAAAGTCATCAAAATAGCTCCAAAAGTAGTGAAAATTATCAAATTATCAATTTCACATCTCATAAAGACTCAAAACACAAATATTAACAAAATAACATATATTTAAGCACAAATAGATTCAAAAACATAATAAAATAGCCATAAAAATAGGGTTGTTTTTGGCTCGATCAGTGAGATTGTCGACATACACATCTAGAGTTGAAAGTTGTTCAAGTTGATTCTTGGCGGGTCACAAGGGTGGATTTGAATCTTTACACAACTAGATTCGTATCAATTGGTAATCAGAGCATAGGTTGTCATCTTCAATCGGTAAATCTATCCTCCTATTCATCTATCATCAAGTTTTTCATCCATCTCATCCATCAAAGTTTTTTTCAAATTTTCAAGATCCAAAAATTCCGAAAATTCAAAAATTTATTGTGGTTTCATCTTAACTTCAATCAACTTGAAAATTCAGATTTGGAGTCCTCATACCTTATAGTTTAATTGAAGAATATCAAAAAAATAAAAAAAAAATTCGACCAGAAACTTGTGAAATTTATTCTGGCTTCGTTTGAGCTCGGAAAGCTTTGAAATTTGAGATCTAGACTTCTTTTAGTGTGTTCTTTCTGGGAAAAATACTGAAAAAATCAAAAAATCTGTGGTGTTTGCCGCAATTTTGGATCTAGGGTTCGTATCCAGGTTTAGTTTTGGGAATTTGGGTATTAGGGTTTCTTTTGTGCAATTGATTCAATTGGTTGCAATTAACCCTAATTGATTGTTTGTTTGTGATTCTTGGGTTGCTTTTGCTGTGAATTGAGATTTAATTTGAAGAATTTCAGGTTTAAACCCTATTGGAGATAAGTGGTACTAAATTGGATCTAAGTGGTACTAGGGTTTATAATTGATTGATTTGTGTTGCTAATTGTGTTTTGTGCAGCAAGCTTGGGAGACAAAAGGCTGCCTGGATTGTTTATAGATCACTCTTATTTTGATTCACTCAAGCTATTACTCTTAATTGTTTATTCCTCAAGTAGGTCACGAGAAGAAAGGAGGCTCTAACAATTTGCTCTTATTAGGCCTATTGAAGCTAGAAAAAGGCATAATCTTGTGAGATCATTAAGAGAGTAGTGGATCGCCAATCCATAGGTTGAGTGCAAACACGAGAGCACAACAAAGGTAAATCACACACACACACTAGTGAGGTATTTTTATTACTAACTTTTCTTTGTGTGTAGGTACAATGGGAGATCAAAATCAAGCCAATGATGTGGCTACCTCGTTGCAAGCTATCTTGCAACAATTAGGCACTATAACAACAAGATTAGATGCCTTGGAGGTTCGAAATCAACAAGAACCACCACCTCAACAAAGAGAAAATAATGCCGCACCAAACAGCAAAGGGAACAACAACAACAACAACAAGCTCAACAAAGGCAAATTGCTAGGAGAGTTGATCCTATGGAGAGATTGAGGCAACAAGAACTTGGAGGCCAAGCTTACAATGAAAACTTGCGGCCTAGGGGAGGAGAACAAAGAGATGAGCCTAAGGACAACATTAAGTACAAAATACCAAAGTTCAATGGGAGAGGGACACCTACGGATTACTTGGAGTGGGAGTCTAAATTGGACATGTACTTTGATTATCATCCTTTTGCCGAGGCTAAGAAGGTACAAATTGCTATCCTTGAATTTTTTGAGAATGCTTTGAATTGGTATAATCAATTGGTAGTCAAGGAGAAGGAATTTGGAGAGGCCAATTGACACATGGGCCGAATTGAAGAGTTGCATGAGGAAGAGATTTGTTCCAAGCTTCTACATCAATTCTCTATACCAAAGCTTACAAACTTTGAGGCAAGGATCAAAGAGTGTAGATGAGTACTATTCCGAGATGATGTTGTTGATATCAAGGGCTGAAATTGAGGAGGCTCCACAAGCCACCATGGCTAGGTTTCTTGCGGGTTTGAATAGGGAGATTCATGACATTGTGGAGATGCAACAACACTATGATGTGGAGGAGTTGTTACAACATGCATTGAAGGCCGAGGGGCAAATCAAAAGGAGTGGCACAACAAGGAGAGGATTTTCATCATCAAACTCATGGAAAACTCCAATAAAGAAAGATGAGAAAACTCAAAGTAAGGAGGTGGCGCAAAAGGGGTTAGTTACACCTAAATCCGATTCTAAATCTTCATCTTCTTCTAGTTCTAACTCTAAATCTCACCTTAAGTGTTTCAAGTGTCGAGGTTATGGTCATTATGCTAAGGATTGTGTTAACAAAAAGGTGATGCATCTTAATGATCATGGTGAAATTGTGAGTGAAGGGGAGGATTTTACTGATGGAGATGAGGAAAGAGGTTCTGCGCAAGAGGGAGATGATGATGGTGATGAGTTAGCTTCACTTAAGAATTTGGTCGCTAGGAGAGCCTTGAGTGCATATGTGAAAGATGATGTGCAAAATCAAAGAGAAAACTTGTTCCATATGAGGATGTATGCGAATGGAAAGCCTAGTAGTTTGACCATTGATGGTGGGAGTGGTACAAACATAGCTAGTGTTTATTTAGTGAAGGAGTTGCAATTACCCACTACCAAACACCCTAAACCCTATAGTTTAGGATGGATCAACGACAAGGAGGAGATTAAAGTTAACAAACAAGTTTTAGTTTCTCTTTCTTTGGGCAGGTACAAAGAAGATGTCTTGTGTGATGTTTTGCCAATGCAAGCATGCCATTTGCTACTTGGTCGACCGTGGCAATTTGACAACAAGGTGAAGCATGATGGAGAGTCCAACAAGTATACCTTTATGCATGGTAAGAGGCCTATTACTTTAATTCCTTTATCACCTCAAGAAGCTTTCAAAGATCAACTTAAATTGAATGAGGATTCTGCTAAGTTAGAGGATGAATTTAAGGTTAAAGAAAAGGCAAAGCATGATAGTTCTAGTGATTGCGTTGGAAATACATCAATTGTGCAAGCTAGTTCTAAGAAAGTTGTTAAAGAGTGTATGTTAGCTACTAAGAGTGAGATTAAGAGTGTTTTGCATGAGAATTCTGTTTTGATCTTACCTTTGTTTCGAACTACACTAATGAGTACTAACAACTTGGCTGGAGATATTCCAAGCAAAATTGTGTTTCTTTTGAGTGATTTTGTAGAAATTAGAGTTATTTTGATGCAAGGAGAGATGCCCGTAGCTTACTTTTGTGGGAAGTTGAATGGGGCTGCATTGAACTATCCAACTGATCGGTCGTCGGCAATCATAAAAATAATTCCCCACAAAATCTTAACTATAGTAGATAGGGCAAGTAGGGGTCGATCCCACAGAGAAGGGTGTAGACTTTATCCGAAAATTCAATCCTTAAAATCTCTCAAAACAAGACACATAAAGCAGAGGGTTAAGAATAATTAAGATGAAAATAACTAAACTAGAAAACAAAGCAAAGTAAACTAAATCTAGATCTATAGTAGATAAGAAAGAAAACAATAATTAAAGCATACTTCTTCTCCAATGGTAGAAAACAATCAAATTGAATATGGGTCCTTGATTTAAAAGATGAATTCAATATTAAATCCTTGATGATAACTGGTCTAGGAAAACCTAACATGCTATTTAGATAAGATTACCGGTTAAGGCTTAAATTACCCATATTGTTAACTTAACAAATCAATTACCGGTTAAGGCTTAAAGATTCACCAAGCAACAAAGCATTAAGATCAACTATTTAATTAGGTCTTTCACACATGCTTAACAAATAAAACCATACAACAATCAGATAAAATCCAATTACTGGCATGAGAAACTCATCGAAGCGGGGGTTAGTCGTCAACGATTCGCTACCAAACAATCAGACTCAAGGGTTAACTGTACCGCTTGACTTAGCAAAAGATATCTCAAATTATCAATTTATTGGCCGCATAAACCAATAAAAATCAAGATCATGGAATAAAACAGAGTTTAACATGCTATCTATCAAAAATAAAATACCAAATTATAAGTATAGAAATCTCACCATATCAATCGATTGAATTCACCAAAGGATTAGAAGTATAAGAATTTAGCTACTCATGGATTTGGGAAAATCCATGAGCGGCATAAGAGTACTTACAGGACTATGGAGGAGCGAAATCTCCTTGACAAAAACCTTGGTATGCCGCACCTCCTAATGGTTATAGGGGTTGGCGGCACCCTTCCCTAAAACTAGAGCTAGAAGAGAAAAATAGATCTAAAACTATATTTGTGAATTGGTGTTACAGGAGGTGGCTATTTATAGTGGAAAATAACCCTAGTAATTCCAATCCTAACTTGGAAAGGAGTCTAGGACAGTTTAGGGTCTAACTTGGAGTCCAAGTTAGATTAAAAGTCATCCTAGAGTAGAATCCAAGTTAAAATATGATCCTGAAAAAATCCTGATTTCGTGCAGGGATTTCGACGGCATTTTTGGGCTTGAAAACGGCAGAACTGGGTCTTGGACTTCAAAGGAAAGTTGTAGCTCTCGGAGTTAGCTTTCCAACAAGTACTCATGAGCTTCAATCGGAGGTCTGAGCAGAAAATTATGATTTTCTACCAAAACTACGCCTGAATCCTAATCCTGTTAGGACTAGAATCGGGAATCTACGGGATTTGGATATTTCCTTGTATTTAGGAGTCATTAATTGGGATTTTATTTCCAATTAATATCTTATATGGGCTGAGTATTTTCCCATATAAATTATCCATAAATACCAAAGTTTAAGGGTTTATCCATGGCTTGTCTTCAATTAAAGCTCCAATTCTTCAATTCTTCCTCTTGAAATAAATCTTCAAAGTCTTCAAATCTCCAAATAAGTCTTCAATGAGTCTTCAAACACGAACTTCGAATCTCCAAATCTATGCTCAAAATTGCTTTGCTCAAATCTGTGTAAAAAGTCATCAAAATAGCTCCAAAAGTAGTGAAAAATAACAATTTCTTAATTTAACATCACTTAAAGACTAAAAACACAAATATTAATAAAATAGCATATAATTAAGTATAAATGGGTCTAAAAACATAGTAAAATAGCCATAAAAATAGGGTCTAATTTAGCTCAATCATATTTCCCCCACACTAAATCTTTGCTAGTCCCTAGCAAACTAGTGTAAAAAACTATGAAGTTACTAAATTCGAACACCTAAAAACAATCATATAATCCTAAACTAATGCAAATCAAAATTTCATTTTAATCTAAACTTTTCAAAAACTTTGAATGCATACACATATTAAAGATCAACGCAATTATGAAATCAAAATAACAAAGAATCATAAGAGCATTCAATTCAAAAGATCAATAAATAGTAAGCATCTTTATTCTTAAGTAACCATAATTAAAGTAGTTCTAATCACTTACCATTCATCACATCCTATAATTACTTCTTTCCATAAGTTTATGTCTTCATCTTTATCTCCATTACTCAAAGGAATGCATATCACAGATACAAATCAAGGGTTTACGTGTGGGTTATAATAGATTTTTAAAGGGTAATTGATTTTTAGAAAATTGAGGTTACTAACCTCGAAGTGTTCATGATTTGGGGTTACTAACTCCCATTTTTGAGGCTACTAGCACTCTAGAAGGACTCCTTCTTTTTATTTTTTCAGAGGGACAATATTTTTGCAATTCCATGCCTCTTATCCTCTTTCCAAGGGTTACTAACTCCTTTTGTTAAAGAAAAAAGTGACAACAATGGATTAATGATTTTTTTATAAAGCATACAGAAATGCCTCTTCTCTTCTTGCATGAAAGCACTTCTTTTTGAAAAAGATTTTTTTTTTTAACTACCCTTTTATATAAGTTGTCCCCCACACTTATTCTTGACATATCCATAACATACTATCATAATTGTAATTTCAATAAAAATTAAACATAAGTTCTAGAAATGGGCAATTATAGTAATAATGAACAATATGCTTTTATCACAAACTTCAATTATACCTAATTCTAAGAAATCAGATATCATGCTATAAATCAATCAATCAAATAAAACTTTCTTAAAAATTCTAAGTATTAATCAATCATAATTAAATCAATCAATTAATATATGCATAATTATCAAATTTTCAAAAAAATTATGGCATATTTTAAGATTATGATGCATGCAGACTCTCTCCCCCACACTGAAAAGACACATTGTCCTCAATGTGGAAACACATATGAGATTAACACAAACAATTAATATTATGCATGGTCATGTGGTTTATTTAAATGCATGAAATAAAAACTAACAATTAATTCACATCAAAGAACAGGCAAGCAATCAAAGCAATCAATCAAGACAAAATAATGCAAGGAAAATTAAAAAGATAGGGTTAAAGAAAGCTTCTCTGTTTGTAGGCACAAGCTCCATCATTGCTTCTGAAACTGGACTCTTTTCGTATTCATCTTGCAATCGTCCAAATTAAGCTCCATTTGCTCTCCTTTGGGTTCTTCATGTCAAATCATTGGGTTGCCTCCCAATAAGCGCCTTTCTTTAAGGTCTTTGGCTAGACTGCCTTAAAGAAATTATTCTTCAAGGGTGAAGGAATTATGGATATTCCTTCAACAAGTCCACAATGATTTTGAGAGTATCATTGATGACTTTGAGAACTTCAAGTTGAATTTTATCAAGACTTGAAATCATCACAGGTGATGTTGCGGCTTGGAATGGCGATGGCACAGGCATAGCCGGTGGTGGCATGGGCTTAACCTGTGATGGCATGGTGAATGGCCGGTAATGGCTTTGTTGTGGCGCGGCACTGGGCGGATATGGCCTGGTAGAAACATAAGATGGCCGGACTGATGGCTGGCTTAACCGGGCAAGTGGCGCGGGTGGCCAGGCATGGTGCACGGAGGATGCTGCTTTGGCCGAGTATGGCGAGGCAAATGACTCGGCTGTGGCCAGTCCTAGCCGGGCATGAGGCTCGGATGAAGCGGAGGAAGGTTGGGTTGACCGGGCAGGCGGCGCGGATGAGTCCGGGCGTGGCAAGGCAGATGGCTCGAGTGGCCGGGCCATGGTCGGGCAGGTGACTCGGTGCGGCACGGGTGTGGCCGGTCTTGTCCGGGCCATGTGCAATGATGGCCGGGCCACAGCCGGGCAATGGCCGACTGGGTTAGCTCGATCATGGCCTTGAACGTCTTCCTTTGGTTCCTTGGCTTCCATCTTCTGCTTCTCTCCGTGTGGCTAAACTCCTTGCTTGTTGGCCTCTTGTTCTTCCTTTGAGGTTGAAAATTCCGTCCTTCGGGATAATTCTTCAAACGCATAGAATGCATTCTCCGGGGTTCTCTTCAATATTGGAGTGCGATTAAAAGAATCAACAAGAACTCGATCTTTGAGTCCTAATCCTCCATAAAAAATTTGGATTAGAATTCTTTTATTAAATCCATGTTGAGGGCAATCGATACACAACTTCTTAAATCTCCCCCAAAATTGGTGGAAATTCTCGTTGTAGCGTTGTCGAATGTCTTTTATCCTTTGTCTTCCTTTGGAAATCTGGGCAGATATCATCGATGAGGATTCTTCTCGGGCTCCTTTCCTAGCAATTTTAACACTCACAACACAAACAAACTTGTTAGAGTTCAATGGCGATTGCGATGAAATTCTAGGGTGGATTATATCACCATCGAATTCCATGGTCAATGAACCATCGAATACATCGATCTTAGTATGGGAAGTTCTTAAGAAGGGTTATCCTAATAAAAGCGGACATTGATCTTTCGAATGTTCCATCTCCATAACGAAGATATCAATAGGAAAAACCAAGTGTTCAACTTGAATTAAGACATTCTCTAGAACACCTTTGGGATGAACCAAAGATCCATCAGCTAACTGCAGAATCACATCAGTATTTTTCAAAGGACCAAGATTTAAAGATTTGATAAAAAGAAAAAGGCATAACGCTTAAAGATGCTCCTAAATCTAGCATAGCATTCTTTATAATTCTTCGTACCTGGATCCTTGTACTTAGGTGGTAAACTCTTTTGAAGCACAGCAGAGATATTAACTCCAGCACTTACCTTACCTTGTAACTTCTTCTTGTTGGTACAAAGTTGCTTAAGTAACTTTGCATAATTTGGAATTTGTTGAATAGCATCAAGGAGTGGGATGTTGACCTCGACTTTTCGAAGTATCTCCAAAATATCTGGATCATCATCTTCTTTCTTTGACTTCTTCAATCTTGATGGAAAAGGCGGCGCGACATCAGTCTTGGAATCCTTCTTGTCAGCGGCGGTCTCCTTGGTTTTTTCCATGGTGGTTGCGCCTTCTTTTTTGGGTTGGTCTTCAATCTTGATTTCTTTGTCAGGCACTTGCATTTCTTCTTTGGTGTAGCTCGGCTCTCCTTCATCTTGTGCGGCATGGGTAGGATAAGGGTTTTCCAACTCCTTTCCACTCCTTAAGGTGATTACACTTACATTCTCCTTAGGAGGTACCTTTGGTTGCGATGGGATCCTTTGTTGACCTTGTGTCTTGAGTTCACTCATGTCACTAGCCAATTGACTGATTTGTTTTCTCATCATCTCCATAGCTTCTCTCAATTGTTGCATCTCGACAGCTTGTGAAGATTGTTGAAAATTAGGCCTTTGATAATTCATTGGCCTTCCTTGATAGTTACCTTGGTTCCCATATTGTTGACTTGGTTGCTCGGCTCTCCAATAAGGTTCAGGCTTCCTTTGATATGCTCCTTGCTTTCCAACAGCATTGACTTCTTGCGCGGTGTGTTCCAAAGAAGGGCACTTATCAGTGTAGTGTCCTTGTTTACAAATACCACAAGCTTTAGGCACACTTGAAAAATTCGCATTGAATAAATCAGTGAGCGCAGCGACTTGTTGATTTATTTCTTCAAGTTGTTTCTCCAGTGAGGTGGAATGGGTAGAGACTTCATTGATTCTTCTTGTATTGCCTTCTCTTGAATAGTCTTCTCGAGATCCAAATTGTTGAGTGTTGGCAGCCATGTTCTCCACTAAAGTCCAAGCATCGGTGGGAGTTTTGTCTATGAAAGCTCCTCCACTTGCAGAATCTATGGAAGATCTGTCAAACGGTAGTAATCCTTCGTAGAAGTATTGGATCAGCAACTGTTCAATGATTTGATGATTGGGGCAGCTCGCACATAGTGTCTTGAAACGTTCCCAATATTCGTGCAATGTTTCTCCATGGTGTTGCTTAATTCCGCAAATCTCCTTCCTTATACTTAATACCTTGTGGGCAGGAAAGTACTTTTCCAAGAACAACTTCTTAAGGCTCGTCCAAGATGTGATTGAACCGGTTGGTAAGAGGTACAACCGATCTTTTGCATGATCCACAAGAGTGAATGGAAAAGTTCTTACCTTGAATTGGTCTTCAGTGATACCTTGAATATTTTTTGACGTGCAGGCAATCTGGAAATCGGTTAGATGACGGTGAGGATCTTCTCCAGACAGACCATGAAATTTGGGTAAAATCTGAATAAATCCAGATTTAATCTCAAAGTTTGCAGTCGTATCTGGGTATCGAATTGCTAAGCGTTGTGCATTGACGTTTGGTGCAGAAAACTCTCTCAGGGTTTTAGGACCTTCGTTTGCCATGTCTTTTGATGATGTTGAAGCAGCAGATCTAGGAGAACTTGATTGAGAACTCGAATTGGATGGCTCCTCTTCTTGTTGTCGATTTGAATTCTCCTTCCTTAGCGAAAATAGTGTTCTTTCTGGCTCAGGATCAAACTCAAAGTCTTTTGTACCACTACTTCTTGTCTTTGGCATGCAGCTTCCTAGGAAAACTAAAAAAAAAACTCAAAAGAAAAATTGTTAGTAGTAAAAGTTCTTAAACAATTAAAATTAAAAACATAAAATAAAAGAAAAAATATTTTTTATGACACAGAAACAAAAAAAAAATTTTTATGACGCAAAAACTTTTTTTTTCTTGACGCAAAACACAAATTTTTTTTATCGCAAAGACGAAAACTCTTTTTTTTTTCAAAGACGCAAGACAAAAATTAATAACGCAAAACAAAAAGATTTTTTTTATGACGCAGAAACAAAATTAAAAACGGACAAAACAAATTTTTTTTTTTTAGAAAAAAAAACGCAGACAAATCTTTTTAGGGAAAACGCAGAGACGCAGACACAAAGAGAAAATTCCCAGGATTCGTTTTCAGATGAGTTTATTTTCCTTCCCCTGGCAAAAACCAGAAAAAGTTCCCATCCCCGGCAAGGGCGCCAAAATTTATGATCGGTCGTCAGCAATCATAAAAATAATTCCCCACAAAATCCTAACTATAGTAGATAGGGCAAGTAGGGGTCGATCCCACAGATAAGGGTGTAGACTTTATCCGAAAATTCAATCCTTAAAATCTCTCAAAACAAGACACAGAAAGCAGAGGGTTAAGAATAATTAAGAAGAAAATAACTAAACTAGAAAACAAAGCAAAGTAAATTAAATCTAGATCTATAATAGATAAGAAAGAAAACAATAA
>AWUE01011390.1:0-37415 GCA_001974825.2 Corchorus olitorius | reverse complement strand
GACTTAGCAAAAGATATCTCAAATTATCAATTTATCGGCCGCATAAACCAATAAAAATCAAGGTCATGGAATAAAACAGAGTTTAACATGCTATCTATCAAAAATAAAATACCAAATTATAAGTATAGAAATCTCACCATATCAATCGATTGAATTCACCAAAGGATTAGAAGTATAAGAATTTAGCTACTCATGGATTTGGGAAAATCCATGAGCGGCATAAGAGTACTTACAGGACTATGGAGGAGCGAAATCTCCTTGACAAAAACCTTGGTATGCCGCACCTCCCTATGGTTATAGGGGGTGGCGGCACCCTTGCCTAAAACTAGATCTAGAAGAGAAAAATAGATCTAAAACTATATTTGTGAATTGGTGTTACAGGAGGTGACTATTTATAGTGGAAAATAACCCTAGGAATTCCAATCCTAACTTGGAAAGGAGTCTAGGATGGTTTAGGGTCTAACTTGGAGTCCAAGTTAGATTAAAAGTCATCCTAGAGTAGAATCCAAGTTAAAATAGGATCCTGAAAAATCCTGATTTCGTGCAGGGACTTCGACGGCATTTTTGGGCTTGAAAACGGCAAAACTGGGTCTTGGACTTCAAAGGAAAGTTGTAGCTCTCGAAGTTAGCTTTCCAATGAGTACTCATGAGCTTCAATCGGAGGTCTGAGCAGAAAGTTATGATTTTTCTACCAAAACTGCGCCTGAATCCTAATCCTGTTAGGACTAGAATCGGGAATCTAAGGGATTTGGATATTTCCTTGGATTTAGGAGTCATTAATTGGGATTTTAATTCCAATTAATATCTTATATGGGCTGAGTATTTTCCCATATAAATTATCCATAAATACCAAAGCTTAAGGGTTTATCCATGGCTTGTCTTCAATTAAAGCTCCAATTCTTCAATTCTTCCTCTTGAAATAAATCTTCAAAGTCCTCAAATCTCCAAATAAGTCTTCAATGAGTCTTCAAACACGAATTTCGAATCTCCAAATCTATGCTCAAAATTGCTTTGCTCAAATCTGTGTAAAAAGTCATCAAAATAGCTCCAAAAGTAGTGAAAAATAACAATTTCTTAATTTCATATCACTTAAAGACTAAAAACACAAATATTAATAAAATAGCATATAATTAAGCATAAATGGGTCTAAAAACATAGTAAAATAGCCATAAAAATAGGGTCTAATTTAGCTCAATCACCAACCTATGAAAAAGAGTTGAATGCATATGTGTGTGCATTGCATGATGTACAATACAAGAAAGTTAACATGAAAGGTTCAAAGATGACTTGTGATTGGAAACCTGGAGATTGGGTTTGGTTGCATCTAAGGAAGGAAAGGTTCCCTAAAAAAAGGAAGTCTAAGCTCTTACCTCGTGGAGATGGTCCATTCCAAGTCTTGGAGAGGATCAACAACAATGCATACAAGCTAGATCTTCCTAGTGAGTATGGCAATGTAAGTGCTACTTTTAATGTTTCAGACTTATCCTTGTTTGATAATGATGCAGATTTGAAGACAAATCTTTTTCAAGGGAGAGGGGATGATGCGCCAAGGGCTTATCAAGGACTTCAAGAGGGCTATGGAGATCATGGAGAGAATGAGCATGGAGTGCAAGGAAGCATGGAGAAGCTTGAAGATGCTAGAGTTGCACACAAAGATGATTCAAGCTCATTGGAGTTGCCAAAGATGACATTTGATCCATTGAAGATGTCATTAGGTCCAATGACAAGAGCAAGAGCTAAGAAATTCAAGGATGCATTAATGGGCCTTGTTCGAACTCATCTTGAAGACTTGAAGACCATTGAAGTTCAATTGAAGACCTTTGAAGATGATTTGAGCAAAGAAAACCTCATTAATTTGCTTGTTATTGAAACCTAAAATACAGTACAACATCGGCCCAGATGTTGTCAACTTCTACCCAGAAGTTGGCCTGTTGAAAAGAGAACAATAATTGCAGGACAACTTCGGCCCAGAACTTGTTCAACTTCGGGACAGAAGTTGTTGCGGAAAGAAAAACCTCATTTTTAAGTTTGTTTTTATTTTTCCTAGTTGGACTTGGATTAGGCTATTTCCTTGTCCTTTCTTTATGTGTGCCGCCCAAGGCTTTATTTTTGGATAGTTTTGGTTGATCCTTTGCCTATATAAAGGCATCAACCCCCTCTTGTAAACATAAGTTGAGTTGATTAATAAAATTGAGGTTTTTACCCAAATTGATTATCTTAGCTTCTTTGTTCTAGTTTGAGCAAAAACTTAGGGGTCCTAGCAAATAATTAAGTTGTGATACTTGATTGCTTGTGAATCTTGTGATCTTAGGTGTTCAATTGCAGGTCAAATTGGAGGTCTAAGGCCGACGAAAGAAGAAGATTACTTTTGTATGAGGTTTGTTTTTATTTTGTAGGAAAAATAAAAAACAAACTTAAAAATGAGGTTTTTCTTTCCGCAACAACTTCTGTCCCGAAGTTGAACAAGTTCTGGGCCGAAGTTGTCCTACGCAACAACTTCTGCCCCGAAGTTGAACAAGTTCTGGGCCGAAGTTGTCCTGCAATTCTTGTTCTCTTTTTAACAGGCCAACTTCCGGGCAGAAGTTGACAACATCTGGGCCGATGTTGTACTGTATTTTAGGTTTCAATAACAAGCAAATTAATGAGTTTTTCTTTGCTCAAATCATCTTCAAAGGTCTTCAATTGAACTTCAATGGTCTTCAAGTCTTCAAGATGAGTTCGAATAAGGCCCATTAATGCATCCTTGAATCTCTTAGCTCTTGCTCTTGTCATTGGACCTAATGGCATCTTCAATGGATCAAATATCATCTTTGGCAATTCCAATGAGCTTGAATCATCTTTGTGTGCAACTCTAGCATCTTCAAGCTTCTCCATGCTTCCTTGCACTCCATGCTCATCCTCTCCATGATCTCCATAGCCCTCTTGAAGTCCTTGATAAGCCTTTGGCGCATCAAGAACTTTGAGTGCCTATGTAAAAGGGGATGTTCTAAGGGAGAATTTGTTCCATACTAGGTTGTATGCGAATGGAAAGCCTAGTAGTGTGATTATAGATGGAGATAGTTGTAAAAACATAGTTAGTGATTATTTGGTGAAAGAGTTACAACTACCTATTTCTAAACATCCTAAACCCTATAGCTTAAGTTGGATCAATGATAGAAAAGAGATTAGGGTTAACAGACAAGTTTTGGTTACTCTTTCTTTAGGCAGGTACAAAGAGTTTGTTTTGTGTGATGTTCTACCAATGCACGCATCTCATGTACTACTTGCTCGACCATGGCAATTTGACAACAAGGTACATCATGATGGTGAGACCAATAAGTATACTTTCATGTGTGGTAAGAAGCTTTTTACTCTAATTCCTTTAGCACCTCAAGAATCTTTAAAAGATCAAATTAAAGTGAGATGATTTTGCTAAATTGGATGATGAAATTTAGGGCTAAAGAAAAGAATAACACCGATTCTAAAATTGTTGATTGTTTTGATGATAAAACCGCCTTATTTTCAAAGAGTAATTCTGAACCTAATTTGAGTGTTGTTTGCAATGGAGAAGATAAGCACATGCGGCAAAGAGGCTTGGAGAAGCTTGAAGATGCTAGGGATGCGCACAAAGAAGTTTCAAGCTCATCAGAGTTGGTTTCAAGCTCATCGGAGTTGCCTAAGATGCCATTTGATCCATTGAAGATGCCATTACGTCCAATGACAAGAGCAAGAGCCAAAAGATTCAAGGATGCATTATTGGGCCTTGTTTTTTTTTTTTTTGAAAGATAGTAGACAGTTTATTAAAGAAAGAAGGGGGGTACAAAGGGGTGCCTCATTAAAACCTCCAAAAGGAAAAACCCAGTGGGAAAAAATCCAGATGGAGGAAAAAGAGTACACCCACCCTAACAAGTACAAAGCTACAAAAAAAAAGAAAGCAAAGCAAAATACAGAATAGAGGAAAAAAAGGCTAACAGAAAGTGTCATGACCAACAGACAGTCGAGATCAACAGGCCTGCAAATCAAAAAACAGAACCCAAAAGCATATAAAGAGCGCTACTTCAACAAACATAGCCCTTGAAGACAGTCACACATCCTTCCAAAAAAACTGTCAGAAAAATTTAAGATAATTTGAATCTCTCTCCACTCCACTTTTAGCCAAAGCATTAGCATCAAAATTTTGTTCTTTGGAGACGGAAGTAATAGACCAAGAGGTGATTTTTGATTTGAGAAAATCAATGGACATCACAATACTTCGGATCTTCCAAGGAACATCATTAGGATTAAGAACCCATCTACAAGCATTAGAAGAATCAGATTCAAGGATGAGGGGATGAGATAAAGCCCATGAGGATGCCGAATAGATGAGGAAGGCTTCTCTGATTGCACGTAATTCAGCTTCGTTAGAGTCAACAATTCCCACAGATTTTGTGAATTCCATGATGCATTTCCCCTCATGATCACGGAGGATGCCACCTATACCACCAGGTCCCGTTTTTCCCGGCACCGAGCCATCCACATTGAATTTCAAGTGTCCAATCGGAGGCTTTGTCCAAGATGAGTTCACCATCCTACGCTTGACTCCATTATCATCCAATAAAGAGGTGATCTTCTCAAGACATCTAATGATGTTGGAAATGGGATGAGGCAATGTCGGCCATTTTGCTTTAACCCAACAAGCCAGGCGAACTTTAACAAGATCAATCAACTGATTATTGTTCAAAGTGGAGTTAGAGAATATTACCTCATTCCTTCGCAGCCACAGGGACCAAATGATCGCAAAGAAAAGCATTTTCCAGATTTCAATAACAGGAATATGAAATGCAGGCTTCAACCAGGAGTAAGTAAAGGATCTAGCATCCGGAGGAGAAGTCCAAAAAACTCCCCACTGCTTGCAAAAAAATGACCAGACCTCCCAGCTACTGTGGCAATTAAAGAAAAAGTGCTCAATCGTTTCAGGTTCGTTGGGGCATAGGGAGCAAAAAATCTGATCCTGCCTAAGGATATTTTTTTTTGGCTAGCTCGACTTTAACAGCTAATTTCCCATGTAAAACCTGCCAAAGTAGAATATGAACTTTTGGTGGAGCAAGGATTGGCCAGACCAATTTCCATATATCAGAGGAGTTAACAGTCGGCTGAATGCAGTATTTGCAAAAAGAAGAAACCGAAAAATTCCCACTGCTATTGAACATCTAAATGACTTTATCAGGAAAGTTTAAGTTAACAACAATGTCCCCGATGCAATCTTGCAAGTTGTCCCATTGTTCCATCTCCCAATTGAATAAATTCCTCCTTAGTCTAATGGACCATCTCCATTCAGAATCATCCAATATTCTCAAGTCAGCAATGCGAGCATCCTTATCAACAGCAAGTGAGAAAATTCTAGGAAATTTACGGTTTAAGGGCTCATCACCAATCCAATGATGTAACCAGAATTTAATATTTTTCCCATTTCCAACAACTATAGCCATCCCGTATGACAAGGATGCAATATCAGTTTGTTATTGTCTGTGGGGGATGATAATATTTTTCCAAATGGAAGAACATTTGTTTGCAGAGTCAATGCTAGGCTGTAAATCAAGGGAGTTAAGCTTACCTTTCTCTACAATAACCTTTCGCCACAGGGAGTCCTTACCGAAACGCCAAACCCATTTTTTGAGAAGCCCTCTGTTTTTCATACCCAGATCGACAATGTCCAAACCTCCATCCTTTATGGGCTTGCAAATATCATTCCAATTTACCTAGTGGAGCTTCTTTTGGTCATTTGAGCCTCCCCAGAGGAAGCGTCACTGCATTTTATCAAGTTCAGCTTTCACTGTAGCAGGAAGTGGAAAGAGTGACATATAATAGAGAGGAAGACTATAGAGTACATATTTAATGAGAGTAATTCGTCCTGCAATAGATAACTGATGAGCTTTCCAAGACGAAAGGCGAGACCTGAATCTTTCAATCGCTGGACGCCAAATGGAAACTGATGATGGCCGAGCACCAAGAGGGAGACCCAAATAGACAGAAGGAAGCTGGTCAGTTTTACAGCCAATATCATTAGCCCAATCTTGCAAATAGGATTCATCAATTCCAATCCCAAAAAGCCTGCTTTTGAAGAAGTTCACTTTTAGACCTGAAATAAGCTGGAAGCAAATGAGGATGTTTTTCACGTTCCTAATCTGCTCAACACAAGGCTCACAAAAAATCACAGTATCATCAGCATATTGAAGGTGTGAAATGGAAAGATTGATGTTGCCTATTTGCACCCCTTTAAAAAGGCTTAAGTTTGTAGCATTATCCAGAATAACATTAAGCATTTCTCCTGCAACACAAAAAAGGTATGGAGAAAGGGGGCATCCCTATCGCAAGCCCCGTTGCATACCAAAACAACTTGCAGGAGTACCATTAATAAGCATTGATAGTGAGACCGTGGAGATACACGACTCCATCCATTTGATCCACTTAGGACCAAATCCGAGTTTATGAAGAGCAAAATACAGAAAACTCCAATCAATCGTATCGTAAGCTTTTTCAAAGTCAACCTTGAACATGATCCCTCCTTTACCTCTTCTTTTGATACAATCAATAGTTTCATTGGCTAGCAGAGCACAATCAGTTTTCTGTCTACCTTGAATAAAAGCAAATTGGCTTTCACCAATAACCTCACCAATAACACGAGAAAATCTTCTAGCAAGGACCTTGGCTATAATTTTGTAGATGCTCCCAACAAGACTAATTGGTCGAAAATCAGAAATGGAAGAGGGACAAGCACACTTTGGGATAAGTGAGATAAATGAGGAGTTGATCCTCCTGTCAAAACATCCCGAATGGAAAAAATCATCAAAAATCTTCAAAAGATCAGCCTTAACAACATCCCAATTTTTCTTGAAGAAGGAAAGGTTATTGGGCCTTGTTAGAACCCATCTTGAAGACTTGAAGGCCATCGGAGTTCATTTGAAGAGTTTTGATGATGATTTGAGCAAGAAAACACCAATCAATTACAAGTTCATCACTTTGCTTGGTATTGATTCTACATGGCCAGATTGACATCGTGGCATGAGCCCATTAGCATTAGTTTGCTTTGTTTGGGTTTTATTCTATCTTAGATTAGCTTATTTTTAAGTTTGGATGTTATTTGGGTTGGGCCTTGTTTGACTAAGTCCAATCCTTGTTTAATTATGTCTTTATTTCCTTTTCCTAGTTGGGTTTGGACTAGTTTTACCCTAGGCCTTATGTTTGGACGAAAATTAGGTTTTATTTTCAAGATCTAGTCTTCATTTATGCCTATATAAAGGCATCAACCCCCTTGTAAACACAAGTTGAGTTAATTAATAAATTGAGGATTTTTACACCCAAATTGATTATCTTAGCTTCTTTGTTCTAGTTTGAGCAAAACTTAGGGTTCTTCAATCTTGTAGAGTCCTAGCAAATAATTAAGTTGTGATAACTTGATTGTTTATGAATCTTGTGATCTTAGGTGTTCAATTGTAGGTCAAATTGAAGGTCTAAGGCCGACGAAAGAAGAAGATTGCTTAGGTGCAGATCATCGACATACACATCTAGAAGTTGAAGTTGTTCAAGTTGATTCTTGGCGGGTCACAAGGATAGATTTGAATCTAAAACAACTAGATTCGTATCAGGAGTGGTAAAAGGCAGATTGTGTGAGACTATCAAGAGTGATTAGAGGATCGGCCAAACCCACATAGGTTGAGTGCAAACACGAGAGCAAGTTGTGGTAAACAAGTGTGTGTGTGTGTGTGTGTGAGGATTTTCTTTATCTTTACTAACCTTTTCTTGTAGGGACAATGAGAAATAGGGAGAGACCAATTGAAACATGGGTTGATTTGAAGAGTGCTATGAGGAAAAGGTTTGTGCCAAGTTACTACATCAATTCTCTTTATCAAAGATTGCAAGCACTAAGGCAAGGATCTAAGAGTGTTGATGAGTACTATTCGGAGATGATGTTGTTGATGTCTAGGGCTGAAGTTGAAGAAGTTCCACAAGCTACTATGGCTAGATTTCTTTCGGGTTTGAATAGTGAGATTCATGATATTGTGGAGATGCAACAACACTATGATTTAGAGGAAATGTTGCAACATGATTTGAAAGCTGAGGGTCAAGTGAAAAGGAATAGTGCCGCCAAAAGGGGTTTCACATCATCAAGTAGCTTATGGAAAACTCCTATTAGGAAAGATGAGAGGATGCCAATCAAGGAGAAGGAGAGTGCGAAAAAGGAGATTGTGAGTCCCAAAACCGAAAGTAAGGATTCTTGAAGTTCATCATCTAAGACTCATATTAAGTGTAGTGAAGAAGAAGGTGATTTCAATTTAAGTTCGAGTGGGGATGATGATGAAGGTCGATGAACAGGCTGCAATTAATGATGTTGGTGAGTTAGCTCCACTTAAGAGTTTGGTAGCTAGGAAAACATTGAGTGCTTATGTGAAGGGTGATGTTATGAATCAAAGGGAAAATCTATTTCACACTAGATGTTATGTGAATGGAAAACCAAGTAGTGTGATTATAGATGGAAGGAGTTGTACAAATATGTTAGAGATTATTTGGTGAAGGAGTTACAACTATGTACTTTGAAACATCCTAAACCCTATAACTTAGGTTGGTTCAATGATAGAGAATAAATTAGGGTTAACAAGCAAGTTTTGGTTGCTCTTTCTTTGGGCAGGTACAAAGAGGATGTCTTGTGCAATATCTTGCCAATGCAAGCTTGTCTTGTGTTGCTTGGGAGGCCTTGGCAATATGACAACAAGGTGCACCATGATGGTGAGACAAACAAGTACTCTTTTATGTGCGGTAAGATTCCTATCACTTTAGTTCCATTATCACCTCAAGAAGCTTTGAAATCAGGTGGATTTGAATCTATCACAACTAGATTTGTATCATTCGATATCCCTCTTGTAAACATAAGTTAAGTTTTTCAATCAATTGAGTGTTTCTACACTGTGACAATTTAGCTTCATTGTTCTAGTTTGAACATACTTAGGATTTCTTCAATCTTGTAGAATCCTATCAAACAATTAGGCAGTAATTGCTTGATTGTGATTCTTGTGGTCTTAGGTTGTTAATTGCAGGTCTAATTAATCATCTAAGGCCGACGAACGAAGAAGAGAGCTTGGTTAGATTCAACAAGTCTAGAAGTTGGTGTTTTCAAGTTGATCTTTGGAGGATTTCGAAGGTGGATTTGAATCTATCACAACTAGATTCGTATCAATATGGCCGAATTGATGGAAACAAGAAAATCCATTAAATTAAGCAAATTTGGTCCTACCCATGCATGGGGTACCTTGACCACCCCAAGCCCGGGCTAGTGCAGCAAGTTTAAGGCATGTAAATGGCTAAATGCGCAATTTAGGATCTAACGTTTGACGCAAACGACAATTCAGGTTATAATGTTAGCTCTCGTGTCAATTTAGGATCAAACGTTATCGGGATGGGTTAAAACAGGTTAAAATCAGACGGTCCCGTCTGTTGGCAAAACACGCGCTAATTACCCGCGTGAGTCAATCCACGTGGAATTTAATAGCCACGTGGCATGTAAAAAAAGTAAAAAAAAATTAATTTTTATCAATAAATAAATACAAACTAAATATTTAAAATGATAAAAATTAAAAATAAATAAAAATAAATTTATTTGAAAAGAAAAAGGCTAACGACCTTAGTTCTTCTTTTTTCTCTTTTTCTTATTTTTTACTCTTCCTTCCTCTCCTTCTTCTTCGACCACTTCTTCTTCTTCCTTTGTTTTTTTTTTTAAAAGGCCTTCTTCTTCCATTGTTGAGTCCGCGTTGTAACCACCGTGGTTCCCTTGCTTTTGTCGACGTCAGTAGCCCTAACGCCTTAAACCTAGCCTTTTCCCTATTGTTTCCTGAAACCTAGCCTTGAAACCGATGACTACCCAAGCCTAAATTACTTGCTCTGGCGAGATTTAACCGGCAACAAGGCTTGAACTACCTATCACCATCTTTCCCATGATTTGTTCTTTCAAACCCACTGCCTAATTTCTACATAAGAGACCTATAGAGAAAAGCCCCAATTTCGTTTTCTATGAACCCTAGAAATTTCTCTCTCTAAATTCTGCTTTAGTCGAGTTCAATTCTACACGCCGTCCTCATGGATCTTGAGCCAGGTACTATTGGTTCCGTCAGATCTGGTCCCATCGATTGATTTGGAGGCTGAAAAGGCGTGGATTGAAGGTACATATATCAATGGTTTTCGATCTATAGCTTGAGCGTATCAATGTCCTTCGATTGATTTGTAGATGTTGCAGTTACTAACATATTCATATTCGACCATTTGATTTGATAAAGAAGGATAACAAATAAGGTGTACCATCTCCATGGTAGCAATAATCAATACGCTTCAGAGTAGAGGGCTTATTTTCTTTGTAAATTAAGTATTAATCAACATCAGGAGAAACCATAGATTTCTGGTGAGATAGCTTGCTGAAGTAGAAGCTTATTGATATGCAATTTAATGTAAAATTGCAACAATTTTGAACAATTTTTATTTGAATGAAAGCTTATTGATATGCAATTTTGAACAATTTTTATTTCCTTCGATTGTATTTACTCTTTTTGCATCTTTGGGTGCTTAGAAAAATGGTGAATTGATTGAACATCACCTTGCAGCAAGGTTTGAAATCAAAATTTGTTGAAATATATTGTTAAATCAAAATGGAAACTGATTTTGGATTTGATTTTGGGATGTTAAAATAATGAAGTATGGAAATTTTGGAGGAAAGGGAGAGCCTGGAATTAAATGGGTTAAATTAATTTTTTTTTGTTTTATATTAAAAAATTATTGAAATTCCACGCTGGCAGCTAAGTCAGCATGTCAGAGCGTGTTTCCTTCACGCAAAGCTGATGAGGGCAAATTTAACCTGTTTTGACACAACACGATAACGTTTGATTTAAAAATTGACACAAGAGCTAACGGTAGAACCTGAATTGTAGTTTGCGGCAAACGTTAGATCCTAAATTGCGCATTTAGCCCATGTAAATGGTGGTTGGTTCAATAGCAAAGCAAAGTGATGAGCTTAATATCCATTGGTGTATTCTTGCTCAAATCATCTCCAAATGACTTCAAATCATCTCTAATGGACTTCATATCATCAAGATGAGTTCGAACAAAGCCCATGAGTGTATCTTTGAAGTTCTTGGCTCTTAATCTTGTCATTGGACCTTCAGGAAAACTCAAAAGATCAAATGGCATCTTCTTTGGTCTTGAAACAATCCATTCGATATCTCCATTGTCTCCTTGCATCTTTCATGCCTCCATGCACATCCTTTCCTTGCTCTCCAATGTCATCTTCAAGTCCATGATCAACCTTGGGTGCATCAGTGAGAGACTTAGGGAACTCTCTAAGGCAAAGCTCTGGGTTCATGGAGTGAGGACCCATAGCATCGAGAAATTTGCCAACGTGCTCAACAACATTACCTTTCCTGTCGTCATACTGTGGAAAGGTGGGTGCTTCATAGTTTTGTGGATAGGGCTTGCCCACCAAGTACTTAGGGTAAGGTGGATCCTTCATAAACCGAAAGGAAGGGCGTGACAGTTTCGCCTTTTCCTTATCCAGCAAGGTGGTTAGATCAGAAAGAGTAGCATAGCCTTGGGAAGGCTCATTCTGCTGTTGTGTCTCTGTGGTGTTTCTTGCTGGAATATCATCACCACCAGGTAAAGTAGGTCATCTTCTTCCATCATGGGACTGGCCTCCATTAGTGGTGTGGGGTCTAGTCTCTGGAATAGCTTCGAGTAACTCATGTTGGCTCTGGTAATTTCCACGTGCTAGATCCACCATAATCTCAGCAGGGTTTGGTGGATCTTGTTCATGTGCAGCTGAGTTCTCCTGCTGCTGGTTTGAGGACTCTTCCTGCTCCTCATGTATATCATCGACATAAGCAGGAGGATTCTGGTTGTTCTGTCGGACAGCTCTCGGTCTCGCCAGAAAATGTGGGAGCCTTTTTGTGTGAATGCAAGGCCTGGTGCGGCTCGCTATTGGATTCAAGTCAGCCCAAATTTCCACAGAAAAGGAATCGGGTTTCACCAAGATGGAGCCTGAGAATTGCAAGTAAAGTCTGCTACCCAAAGAATAATTCGTACAGCAGGAAAGGAGCAACTTCAGCTTTTGAGGAGAAAAACTGAGGAGGATGAAAAAGGAAGAATGATAATAGCAAAACGTATTTTCTTGTATGAAATAAATCAGAGAATTCTCATTAACTTTTAAAACTTGTGGGTAACAAATTGAAGGTGGGATTTGGAAGAAAGAAGAAGGAATACAGTGAGAATAGTGGAATCGAAAATACAAGCTAGTGTTAGACCAAAAAAAAAAGAAAATACAAGCTAGTGACAAGTAGAGGAAACCACTGATTTGGAGAGAAAAACGAGACCAATTTCTGGTTGTGCTTGAGTGGTAGATTTCTGAGGTGTTCTTGAAGGAAAATGCTTGATGTGTGATTCTTATGATGAGAGCTTGGTTGTCATTTTTGCTGCTAGAGGTCGCCATTTATAAACTCCCCTTTGCCCGGTCGGAAATTGTTTGCCCAGTAGTCCGTCGGCCTGAATTTCTCCTGATTTTGGAATCAAATCAGAGGAATCGACATCTTTTCCCCATCGTAGAGAGAACCTTCCTATTTGAGGATGCTAATAATGGCTCTTTCCTCCTCTTGAAATTAGTCTCGTTTGTCATTTAGCAAATATCGCCATCGACACCTCGTTTCCCTCATTAGGAGTGAGATTCCCCCAAATGTCAAACTAGCCGTTTTTTATTCCACTTTATGCAGCCTCTGATTACCCTTTTTGTGTTAAAGACCAGATTGCAAGCATGGTTGTTCCCCCCAAGAATGGTAATCAGGGAAGATTCCTTCCTCTTTTGCCGCCAATCAACACTTCCAACTTGTTTCCCGTCGTGGGCTTGGTTCACGATTAGTCCTGTGATGAAGATTAATTAGCACTAATCTCCTGCCATAAGTAGATAAATATTGAGAAATTCAAATTAAGTGAAATTCTTCCATTAGATGCTTTCCTTAGTAGGAAATTCTGACATGTTACAGCAGGAGACTGGGATTTTTTGCTCTTTGTCCTCATGTCTTTTGGCTGGTTGGTGAGGTGGCTAGGCCCCAACGTTTTATGCTTTTGGGCCTGAAAAATGATAATGGAATAGTAAGGCCTAATGTGTTATATATGTTATGGGTCATTGCTATGTTGAAATAGGTAATTGGATGGCAAGGTCCAATGAGTTACATGTGTTATGGACCTTTGCCATGTAGAGAAATTGCCACGTTTTATGTGTTACATGTGTTTAGGGACTTTAATATAGATGCCTTTGCGTTATAAATTTGCTTGAGACTTTGAGAGAGAGAATTGCCCCTGTGTTATAATTATGCTTGGGGACTTTGATATAGATGCCTTTGTGTTATAAATGTGTTTGAGGACTTGGAGAGAATTGACCCTGTTTTATAATTTTGTTTGGGGACTTTGGTTATTGGGTAAGAGGAATGGGCCTTTTGTGTGTGTGAGGTATATGTGGGCCCATTCACCCAATATTTGTGTGTGTGTTTTGTTGGGCCAAAGAAAGATATGTGTGAGTGAGAGATAAATTGGCCCAACCTTTAAGAATATTTGAAGAGGCTTTTGTGGACTTGGGCCACCCGGTTTTGGCCCCTAACACCTGCCTCATTCGTATTAGATACAAACGAAGCATCGACATTCAATTTCACATATCCGGGTGCAGGAGGCATCCACGTCTGTACTGATCCTCTCGGTACTGCAGCGTCCCGTCGAGAGGAAGATGTCTCTACCTCATGAACATATCTGGCAGCTGAGACACATATTGCAGCTGGCAGTCGGCGAGTGTTATCATGCAAAGCCTTATTCCTATTTTCCCAAATCAACCACAGTAAAAACCAAACAAGTTCTAAAACACCTAACTCCTTAGCCTTCAAAAATAAGCTCAGCCAAAATTCATCTGAATCCAACCAAGTCCCCAAATAGCCATCAAGCTAAGGACAAGCAGTATTCCAAACAGTCTTACTAAAAGGGCAAAAGAAAAAAATATGCAATGCTGAACTCTCTGTACCACAGCACACATCACAGCCATCATCAATGGTTACACCCCTATATTTCAACATGGCTTTGTAGGCAAAATATTTGACACTAATCTCCAAAGAAAATACTTAATCTTCGGGAGTACCAGGGCATTCCAAATCAAATGCCACACTAGTGATCGTAGGTCCGAACTAAACACCTTTTACTAAGAACCTGTCTAGCCACATGATACCCACTCCTAACTGAGTAGTAGCCATCTTGAGAGTGACTCCAGATCATTCTGTCTCTAAGAGTCGAAAGGTGCAAAGGGATGCACATAATTCGATTGACATCCTCATTTACAAATAACTCTTTTAAAAGATCTAGATCCCAACAGCAATTATTGTCAATAAGAGCATTAACCGGTGTTTGATTACAAACAACACCCGGTCGGGTTTGTGGCTGATACGTAGGTGGCTTATAAATCCACCTATCTCGCCAGATGTCAACTTCTAAACCGTTACCCACTCTCCATCGACATCCTTGTTTTAACACTTCTCTTCCTAGTGTCGCCTCCATAAACGAGCTACGCCAGAAATATTTAGCTTTGAGAATACCAAAACATAATGAATGCTCATCATGCAGTAAGCGCCAGCCTTGTTTAGCAAGCAAAGCCAGGTTAAAAGCTTCAAAATCACGAAAGCCCAATCCCCCATCCATCTTCGAAACACACATTGACTCCCAAGATTTCCTGTGAATTCGTCTCTTCTCATTTGTACTTCCCCACCGAAACTTTTGCAATAATTGTATTCGTCCTTTTTTTTTGGTTTATTATGTTTGTTCTAAGTTCTAACATAAACAAAGAAGCAAAAGGCCCTCTTGAGCTGAGCTGGTTAGTCTGGATTTCCTTTCCATTTTATTCATCTTCATCTATTAACAAATGATATCACCAACTCAGTTCGGAAGAAGTTATTACATGGATCACCATCGTTATGCAGTAACAAAATTTAGTAAAAAATTCACAAGATGTAGTCTTAATTTTATTTAAAAAAAAAAAAGATTTTAAGCTAAGTCCCAAATTTGATGATATTAATTATGTTAAATAATCAACATTTTAATACCCAAATTAGCCCCTTAACTATCCATTTTGGGACAAATTGGCCTATTTTATTTTCTTTCTTTTTTTTTGGAAAAATAAATCTCATAACATGTGAAAACAAGGCTAGTTAGCCCTTTCTGACGGACCACGTCTTATTCTTTATTATTGTTTCTCACCTCCACAACCAGTAGATCTGGCATCCCTCAGAGAGTGGCATATCAGAAATTTAGTCTGTTCCGACTCCGAAAGACCGCATCTTCTAGTCAAAATTTTAAATTTGACCCCAAGATCTGAAATTTTCCGATTGTTTGGTTTTTTCACGTTCCTGACCATCTGATTCTTCTCGTCGAGATCTTTCAAACGCCGACAGAATCACCTTAATCAGAAGTCGGATGAGGCCAAAGTCTTAAGTCGTTAAACGGTCCATCGGAAAAGGGCTAACTTGACTCATTTTTATAAGTTATATTTATTTGTCCCCAAAATAAAAAAAGGAAAGGGACCAAGTTGTTCCAAAATATATAATTAAGGGCTAATTTGGGTATTAAGCCAATAAAAATACTAATTACATCACATCTCTGGTCTCATGGTAATTCTCACCAACCTAATTTCATGAGATCGTCACTCTTATTAATTTAATATCTTTTTATAATCCTGATTTATTCTTTACAAAACAAATAAAAATGGAATAAACTGATATACAAGCAAAGCTAACAAGATAGTCAAGGTGCTTCCTAACTCCTATTCCACTATCTTTACAACCAAAATACAATAATATAACATCAGTTATTAATAAGTTATTATATTGATTGGTACATGCTTTTTCCTAGCAGGATCCAATAGCAGCTTCAGAAAAAAAATACTCCCTCTGTCCATAAATATAAGTTCCTTTTAACTATATCATCAAGTTTAAAATATAAGTTCCTTTTAACTATATCATCAAGTTTAAGAAAATTAGTTAGGGTTCTGAATTTTATGTAACTTTACCTTTTTATTCTATTTTTGCCCCTAATCTTTTTCCCCCACTTACTCTCTTCATATTCACTCTCTTAACTAATACTATCACTTGCAAGGTTAGTTTTGGAAATAACTAATAAATATACATTGGTTTTGCTAAAAGGACTTATAAATTGGAACAAAAAAAACCTTCTAAAGAGGACTTATAAAAAGGGATAGAGGGAATAAATTAGCTATGGAAACAGATAAAAAATCAAATATAAATAACATATCATAGATTAGTTATAAAAGTTTGAGATCTTATTATTCAACAATGAAAAGCAACAGTTAGTGGCAATCAATATCATACAAACTATCTTAAAGCCAAGACTTTTATTGCATGGATTAAGATTACATTTCTTAATGGATTTGGAATTCTCCGCTTGCATGGACTTCCTTGACCCGCTTATCATATTCATCTTCTTGATCCTCTTCTTCCACATCCGCTTCAACATCTTCCTCTTCATCATCATCTTGGCCCCAACCGAAACCCTTCACCGGCACAGATGCTGGAGGTGGACTTCTTGCCTCTTCCACTATTTTCATTATATCCTCCACAGTTTGAAGAGAAAATGTAGGGTTATCCCTACGATAATAAGAAGCTTGAGCCGCATCGGTTAGTTCTCTGGGCAAGTTCTTCAAAAACCAAGGGTGATTTTTTATTTCCTTAAGTGTGATTCTCTGAAAAGAAAATGGAGGGAACAGTAAGAAGGAACCTAAGAAAAACAGGTTTATTAAGCACTATAGAATAGTTTAAGTAGCAAAAAACTTCAAAGGACTAAAATATGGCCTCAAATACTTGTATAGAATGTGACATTCAGCAAACCATGCTAACACAACATTTTCCACTAAATATCATAAAGAACATGAGAGAATAACTTATCCAACTATCTTCAGCTACAAAGTGCTATTCCAACAAAATGAAAGAAATAAGAGGCGACAAACTTAGTAACGAAACATATATTTGATACCACTGAAGCATTAAAAAGACGACTTTTCTCTGAGTATTTAGATGATTATTTCCACATATAACTTTGCTGTCCTTTCTTGATTTGGTATTCAGTTCAGAGCCTTGCTGCTCCTGCACTGCTAATTGAAGGCAAAGTTTGCACTAAGCTTCTTTCATATTTTGTTTTTTCAATCGTCTTTCTACCCTTTTATTCTCCCATAGGAATCAAAACCAATTCGGCATCAAGGGTTATAAATTTAACTAGTTGTTTCCTACTCGCTTGAAGGTTTTCATAAAGCCTAGTAAATACAGCTTAAACATTGATGTGGTGCAAGTGCAATGCTTAATCAGTTAACTTAAAAATGATGATACATACCCTGGATGAATTTGCAACAAAAATGCGAGAGAGCAGGTTCCTGCAATCTTGAGATATATGAACATAGTCTGGAATTTTGTACTGGACAGCCATTATTCTCTGCCAAAGAAAAATTAAGAAGGAAAAAATGGATTATGATATAGAGTGTTGATAACATGATATAAGAAAAAGAGTATCAACAAAATTTTTCCTTCTTCCTCAGTACAAAAACAAGAAGAAGACAGCAGACTGTCATTTACCTGAATTGTTTTCCGAAAATTCCTTGGGTCCTCTTGGTCTTCAAAAGGGTATGCTCCTACCAGCATAACATAGAGGGTAACTCCACAGGACCATACATCTGCCAACTATTTAAAAGAAAAAGGGTCCTAAATACAGTTAGAAGTCAAGTAACAACACTTTATGTTAACGCAAATACAGTTAGGGACACTTTATGTTACTTTGAGACCATTTTCTTAGTGCGTTAACAGGGACACTTTATGTTAACCTTCAGAATCACCTAAAACAAGTGTCCCTGTTAACGCACAAAGAAAATGGTCTCAAAGTAAGAAGACAACTTGATGGTACTCAAATATAAAAAGAATGCTACATTTAAGCTGATCTTCCAAACCTGTATAGGGTAGTACAAAGTACAAACTTTTTTCTCTTTGTTTCTTTTTTTTTTTTTTTATGGGGGGGGTGGGGGTGGGGGGGGGCGGGGGGGAGGCCTAGCGCGTATTACTGACTTCCATTTACAAGGATAGTCATACACTGCAATGCATCAGAAACGGTAATGCATAGCTCAAAATAAACCAAGTAGTGGGAGAAAAGATCAGCATTCAGAAAATTGATGGATTTTACAATCTTCCATCTAGCTCTTTGATTACATGCTAAGTATGAAAATTAGAAGTGGCATGCAAGATCCATATCATGCAATAGATGTTGTTCAGTAGAACACTAAGCTGGATCTATAGACTTAAATTCACAGAGGTTTTCCGTCTTTTGAAGGATAAGAATAAGTACCTTTCCATCATATTCTCGGCGAGACAGAACTTCTGGAGCTATATATGCAGGTGTTCCGACTGTTGATTTGGGTCTTGAATGCAATAGAGATGACTATACAATTATACAGGAAAACAAATGAATGATTGAAAAAGCATAAAGCAACTTAGAAGTAGAATGGACCAATAATTGTTAATTCCAAACCTTGGAATAACCAAAATCACATATTTTCAAGCGTGGTGCAGGACTTCCATCTAAAAGTGTATTTTCTAATTTTAGATCTCTATGGCATATTTGCTGCAAATAAGAATAGAAAAAAGGAAACATAAAATACATTTAGTTCTTGTATTTGGAATACATAGAGAAAATATATATTTTGATTCTTATTTACCATGGAATGACAGTAATTGACACCAGAGATCAACTGCTGAAAAAAATATCTAGCCTGAACAAATAGACAACAAAGACAACATTTTAGTACGAAAAAATAATAGTTTCTGATCAAAGGGAAAACTATAAAATGAGAAATGGACCTCATCTTCACTGAATCTGCCCGCACTGCAAATCCGTTCGAACAGTTCACCACCAGCAGCATACTCCATGACAATTGCTAAATGTGTAGGAGTCAGAACCACCTACAGCATTCATATCATATCACATCAAAGATTACAACATATAGCTACAAGAAATCTCAATGGTTCAAAAAATTAATGACAAATGGATCAAGAGGCGATACTTGCCTCCTTGAACCGGATTATATTGGGGTGTCTAAGAGATCTGTGATTGATAATCTCCCTTGCCACATTCTCATCTATCTGCAATCAATTAGAAACAAATGTTTGACTTCAATCAATCTCCAGAATGAAGAGAAAAAACAAAGTAAATCGAAAAACTAGAAGAAACTCAACAACCCAAACTTAACTTAATTCAAAATCATGATTATCTGAACCAAAAAATGCAAAAACTATTCAGACTGAGGCTGTCCTAACTGTGAAAGATCAACAAATTAAAGAATAATCTAAAACATATACAGATATATTCAGACATTTTGCTATGAACCCAAAGACAAAAATAGTCTGCTAAATATAAATCATAAGTACTAATAATAAAAAAAGGCAGAAGAAAAACCAAAACAAGTACCAACCTTGTGGCCTCTCTCAATATATTTCATAGCAACAAGCTCCTTAGTCTCCTTGTGTCTCAAAAGCCTGGCAACCCCAAAATTCCCAGCTCCCAAATCTTTAACCACCTCATATTTCTCCATCTTTTCAACTCTAAACAAACTACTTCCACTAAAGTTTCTATATATATATATATATATATTGATTTTGATCCAATGCAACTATTTCTTTCTATAATCCTATTGTTTCATGGGGGTACTCAGTAAGTAGAGAGTGTGTGCTTGTGTAGAGTAAAGAGCTATTCCAAATCTGCATATATATAATAGAAAGGCATATGTAAAGATTCAGATCCACAAATATATAATATTCCGAGACTTTTTTTTAATCGAGCAAGTCAAACTCAAAACGAGTCGAGAGCATGTGCAGGACCGAACGGAGATATGATAATAAAAACAAAAAAAAAAAAAAAAAACCTTTTTTACGATATAATAATAATAATAATAATAATAATAATAATAATAATAATAATATATTATACCTTACTATTCCTCATTGAAAGCCACATGATGTTTTAGTTCTTTTACATGTGTTAATTGTTAATCTCCTTAAACTTTGTTTATCATCTTTATATTCATTAAATAGTGAGTTTTATTATTATTATAAAATAATTCTATTATATATATTATTATTAATTGTGTGGTTTATTCAATTGAACCTATTAAATAAGCACACATACCAAATAATACAAAATGCAATGAACTATTGGATTTAAAGAAAAATACAAGCACCTATTATTATTAATTATGTTGTTTATTCAATTGAACCTATTAAATAAGCACACATACCAAACAATACAAAGTGCAATGAACTATTGGATTCAAAGAAAAATACAAGCACCAAAATGACTATAAATAGACAATAGTTTTCAGAACAAAACTCGCATGACCAAATGGAAAAAAAGTGAAAAAGAAAGGAATGATGGTGGACATATATAATTGTTTTTCAAAAAATAAAATATAATTACTTTCTTAAGCAAATTTTCTTAGAATAACATATAGATTCGATTTCTTAAAATAGTTTTCTTAACAAAATTTATCAAGTAGACCATCCGCACGCAAAGCGCGGGCTGTGGAGCTAGTGAGAATTATTATTATATCTATCTATACCTCTATACCTTACCAAACTGCTGTGTGCTTAATATTTGCCTCTTCTCATGCTGACATTTGTCCAACAATAATTGGTCGGGAGAAAACTAATATATATTATTTATTTGGAATTCCAAATAATATTTTTAAATAATATTTAGAACATTGAATTATAATCAAAGTAAAACTCCATTTCCTTTTTCTGATAGATAATTATTTAAATAAACATTAGAATTCTAACAATATTTCTTTACATTTAACTTAATTGCTATTACCTAAGATAAAACTTCACTTAGAATTGAAATTACTCAACTCCAATTATAAACCAAAAACCCCAACACGAATGCGGGGGAATAATATCTAGTGTATAATAATTTAGTAGTACTATATTATTATTATATTCTTTATAATATTAACTAATTAAATTAATTGGATATATGCATGAGTATAGTGTAGTTAGCAAAAGGATGAAGAAATCAATGCTGGTTGGGTTAAGTTAAAGCGAGCGAAGTTCCATGTCCTATAAACAAAATTTTGGAATTTTGTTTTGGTGAACAGAAGACATAGAACATAACGAATGGATTATAAATTAAGTGGTAAGCGGTTTATTTCAGTTTAGGTAGGTCGGTCTCAGATTCGATATTTCGTATACGTAGCTGTCTTCGTTGGTAGATTCACTCATCAAAATCAGATTCGATACTTCCTATACGCAGCTATCCTTGTTGGTAGATTCACCCATCAAAATCAGGTGCACGACACGGATCAGATCTGAATTAGCCACATAACAAATCTCTGGATACCAGATTGAGTTTAAAAAAAAACAGAAAATATGAGAAATGTTTCCTTAATTTGAGTTTGACGTTACTCTAATTAGTAAGAAAATATTAGGTGAATCCGGTTCACAGGATATGGTCCCTTCCAATGATGTTTTGACACGTAATCATATTTGTGCCATATCAGATTTTCCATAAAATGTCGCAAAATGTGTATCAAACGGCGTTAAATATATCAAAATACTACCAAAAGAAAAGCAGAATACCCTAACCTAAGCATCTTCTTTTGTTCCTATCATCTCCCATATCCAGAACCTTATTATCTCTCTCTTTCTACTTCTCTATCCGTCATCTCCAACAAACCAAATATTGTTTTTTGAAATCTGAAATCAAATAAAAGATGAAAAGAAAAGAAAATTCAATTTAAATTAGGTAGCGTTTGGGAACTAGTATTTGGATTTGGAATTGGATTTCAAATTTGGCTTTTAAAATGCTTGATTTTGAAATTTAGAAATTTAAAATTCTTTGTTTGGAAACAAGTAATTTGAAATTCTATAATTTCAAATTATTTGTTTGGATAACTAATTTTTGGAATTGGAATTGGAATTGGAATTGAACTAGCATTTTTTTCTTACCATATAAAAAGTAAATAAAATACTAACAAATAAAATTTTCAATACCATTCATAACGCTAATACAAAAAAAAATTAAAGATACCAACAACTTTTAAATCCTCATAGTCATATATGTTTCATCTATAGAAATTTCCCACAAGCTTGCTAGTTTTAGGAACTCTATTCTAATTAGGTTCCATATCAACCATTCAATCGACCTTCTTAATTATTTTTTTACCTAGAACAGTGGCCATTTTAACGACTTTTTTTCCTTATTCAATGTAGTGGCTAGATTCATACACTATAACCCTGCATCATCAAATATGTTCAAGTACTGCCATCCCAAGAAACTACAAAGATTGAGCTACCTCAGACTTGTATCATTCTAAAACATATTGTTGTCTCAACATGAATCTCTAGTAGAGAGACATATTCTTGGTTAAGCTTGTCTAATTACTTGTTGATATGTAAGGAACCAGAATTCGGATTCTGGAAACAAACAGATTGCCCATTCATTCAAATTCAACCACTGACTGCAGAGGTTTACTTGAAAAGAATGCTTTCAGGTTAGCAGTGATAAACTCCTCCAGGGCATCAAAGCATTCTGGAGTTGCAACGGCGCAATGGGGAGAGAGCATAATGTTATTCAAGGAAAACAGCTCTTCCGGAACATCAGGTTCATTCTCAAACACATCAAGACCTGCACCACCCAGCTCACCTCGCACAAGAAACTGCACCAGTTCCTTGTCATTAATAAGAGCCCGTCCAACATTTATTATCACTCCTTCCTTTTCCAGGGCAACCATGACATCCTTGTTAACTATATGCCTAGTTTCTTCTATTAGTGCACAACAAACAATCAGAACATCACTATTAATTGCAAGGTCATATACAGTCTTATACCATGGAAATGGGACAGATGGCTTTTTCCTCCTTGAATTGTAGGCAATAGCACAGCCAAATGACTCGAGCCTTTTCACTATCTCACCACCAATGCTTCCCAAGCCCACTATTCCAACTCGCTTTCCTCCTAACTGCACCGTAATGAAGTTGAAAAACCAATTTACAAATCATTCTCTAACAATGTACATGCATATCATGTAGCATACAAGCATTGTTAAATTGGTGCTTCAATAGGATGTAGCAAAACAGGACAAGCAAAATAACTGGGTGACCAAGTTGATAAACAATGAGGTCGTTTTTCCATTCAAAGAAATTAAACAATCCATGTCAATCACAAGGATAGAAAAATTCTCAAGCCAACAAGCCATTTAAAAACCTATTCATCAGAAAAGTTTCCAAGAAAAATGGAAACATAGAAAGTTCCTTTTAAGGATAGAATGCTTCCACAAAACCTAAATACATCAATCAACAAATGAAATGCTAATTAGTTAATGACAGAGTGATATGGGTGTGCAATTCATAGTGATTTTTCATATTTAAATCAAAGATGTTTCACTTATAGCACTGTGAAGATTAAATTGCAGAAATGGTGCACTCTCAAGTTAACCAAAAGATATGAGACTATATTTCATTGGAAAACTGTAACAAGAAAATCAAGCCATTTCTCCTTCTATCTAAAGAAAGATGCACTTTGTCATCTTTCTTTGTACAGAGATTATTCAGCTTGAAAGAAAGAAGAAATGAATAAGATTGTGATAGAAACAAAAATTAGCATTTCAAAGCAACTGAACCTACACCAGAAAGTTACTGGGAAACTCAACATTTTTATGAACTTCCCAATTCAAAAATCAGCTGAAACCCCAAGCCTTCAGAAACATGAATCTGCTCAAGATTCCATTAGGCCCCTGTTACTAAAGAGAGACTTTCATGGTGCCCAGATCATTAAAGTAACAAAAGAGATTGACCAATCGAAGGTTTTCAAGAAACAAAAAGATTCAGATACTCTCACAAAAGATTCAGATCTAACAATCTACAAAATCAATAAATCGACAATACTAAAGTCGTATAGCATCACAAGTAGAAGCAGTAAATTACAAACCTAGGAAAACAGATAAACAAGCCAATGTTTACGAAAAGGATAAACGGATAAAGAATACCTGATAATTAATGGAATTTGGGAGGAGGAAGAATCCACACAAACTTTGGTGAAGCGGAGGCGTCGATCTTCTGGCTTTGATTTTGGGAGCGTCGATCTTTTGGTTTTGATCTTGTGAGTCGCGTGTTTTCAGAGGAGGAAGAACGGGAAGAAGCCGGAGATTTGATAAATTCCAAGTTTTTAAAGGGATTTAAAATTTTTATATTTTGGGCTTGTGAAATTTAGGCTGGATTTGTTAAATTCAAATCCAACTTAGCAAATAGACTATCCAAACACAAAATTTGTATTTACAATTTCAATTCCAAATATTTTTCCTCAAATGTGGGTTCCCAAACGGACCATTAAGGAATTTGTACCCATCTAAATAAGAATTAAAAGATTAAGGGAAACAATTTGGGGTCTTCACCATTCCGGTGGCAACAATGGCGATGGAGACAAGGAGCAATAATAGTGATGGAGGGTTGACGTGAAGAATGATTATTCTTTGGGTTTTATTTAGTTTCAATGGGAATTTGGGGAGGTAAAGAGCATTCCCTATTTTCGATAATTCAAGGAAAACATAGAAGCAGAAAAATAAAATTGTTAATTCTTGTGATTGTATGTACCCTTCCTCTTCCTTGTTCACCTTCTTCACCTTCTGGATCTTTACCCAATTCTTCCCTTGATTTATTTGAAAGATGAACCTTAAAATTTTTCTTTGTTTTAAATGTTTTCTGTGCTAGTGATCACATCCAATCCATTCCTAAAAAAAAATGAGAAGAAAAGGATTGGAACTTTTATGAAAATCAAGAAATCTGTAAATTAAAACTGGTTGAGCAAGATAAGAAAAGGTAAGAGGAAAAGAGACTGTCGGTGATGGGAAAGCAAAGGAGGAGAAGGTTAACGTCTATCTTGTTACACCGTCAATATAATGAGAAAAAATATGACATGGCACTCTAAGGGTCCGTTTGGTCCATCTTATTTAACAGCTTATCTACTGAAAAAAGCTTAAGTTGGGCCAAACGGAAAATCCAGAAGTGCTTTCCAGAAGTGCTTTTCAATTGTTTTTGAACTAAAAGCCAGAATCTCTAAATTGAAACTTTTTCCAGAAGCACTTTTTCAGAAGAGGTTTAAACTAGGCCAAACGGACACTAAGTGATGTGTGATAAATCAGTTAATTGACATGAAATTATTGGAGAAATTATTGGGTGATTCACGGATGACAACCTGGTGGAGATGGTCCACCTAATAATTCCTCCTAATTACTTTGAGTCAAACGTACTACCAAATTTGATTTATGAGGTGGTGTTTGGCATGGGTTCATTACTCTAATAACTAATCTACGATTATATGCATTTGATCTTTATGTTTGGTAATTTCCCGGGGGAGTGATTTGATTACCATACTAGTAAGTTACGCCTGCGTCTTGCCGCGGGTTTTCGGAAATAAGCTGTTGAGATAATAAAGTAATATTCATAGAATGCATATTGGTAATATATACATTGATGAGAGAGGTTTTAGGTATTCAAGGATCTAAATGATATCTTGGTAATATTACAATATGTACTCAAAAGATTTGAATAATGCTTCTACTATCAATAAGGGCAACTTCAGTGAATAAATATATATATCATGATATGAACATATGAACAACTTTGCTAAATTGACTTTAATCAAATCAGAGTTGATTTAAAAAATAAAAATAGTCTGTAGAAAAATAATAAAATTCTTTAGTCGGAATATAAGATTTGTACATATCAACCAATCTTTTTGCATATATAAATAAATAAATGTATCCTAATGAAAGGCATGACAAATCTTGAAGATGAGTCTGATGTCATAATTTTTGACATCAATACCTGCAGCTACAAGAAATGGGCCAAGGGATCAACAGGATATAAGGACCAAATGGGTGTATATAATAATAATATATATATAAATAAATAAATGAACTCATTCAAAAGATGATCAAGCATTTTCACCAAAAAAGATGATTAAGCATTTCTTAAGAAAACATCAAATTGAAGTCATATGTAGAGAGATAGAATTAGTTGAAAAGCTAACTACCATTGGCAAAATTAAGTAGGATTGATAGCTAAAACCTAAGATTAAGCATTGGCAAAATTAACTGATTTTTAAGAATTAACATCACTGATAATATTCAGTTTGATAAGAACATAGCTAACAAAAGAGCCACATTAACATCTTTTGATATCGTTAAAGAAGAAACAAAAGTGAGACAATAAATATATACCATAGCATTTGGAATAGCCAAAGCTGTACAAATCCCTTTTCCTGACCCTGGCATGTCTTCACCAAACAACAATTTTGCAAACATCTACTTCATTATATCAATCTTTGCTCAAATTTCCAATAAAAAAGTAGAAAAGAATTAGACTTAACTTGAATATAGCTCTCTGACCTTGATTGATGCATGAAGTGAATGTTAATCTTCTAGTTCTTTTGGTAGACCTGAGAAGTAGAATATACATAAACAATCAAGCAATGGTAGTACAAACTTTGTTCTTATCTATAGAAATTTTCAGAGCTCATTCATCAGTTTTTTTAGTGCAAGTGTTAAAAATTTCTAGAGTTACAGCTAACTTTTATCAACAGGAAAATCAAAGGTAAAGAAAAGAGGAAAAGTTTTAAACTTTCAATAATTTTTAAGATTATAATATTAATTCTTTGCAAAAAAGAACAAACCAAATTTAATTGATATATTTATTAACAACTATAGTTCAATAAGAAAAGAAAAAGAGAGCATAACTGTCATTTTAGATGAAAAAACACTTATATGTTGATTGGAAAACTACATGAAACTTTATTACATATTAACAGATTTAAGAAGATTAATGATTAGAAACAAACAGCAATCATCTTCCTATTGAAGATTAATTATTATATAAGAAGATTTAATTAGTAAATCTCAATCTTAAAAATGAAAAATAAAAGACTATGAACTTCTCAAACCACTCACCTGTGTAAATAACAACCCATCCATGTCCATTGACCTAGAAAAAGTTCACTTATTAGTAGTTGAAAAGACTAACCTACTAAACAACTAAATGGTTACTTATGTAAAATAAATCTGGTAAAACATAGAGTTGTAAAAGAAACTAAGAAGTATCCCTAATTTCCCATGTATTATCATAAAGGTATTTTGAGGAGGTCCTCCACATACATATTCTTTTGCTTGACAGTCTTCCTTGGCTCCAAAAACTATAACTATAAAATTGGAAACTGGCAAATCTAAGCACTCTTGTTAAAGTATAAAGGGCAACAGAGACACAGAGATTTTCAAAGCTGCATTTAAGTCAGGCTCTTCCTTGCAACTCAAAGCATCATCGAAGCTACACTTGTGATGAAACTAATAAAAAGGTTCTTCTAATCCAAAACTTTTATCAATTAGAGCTCTCTACTGATTATTTTATAGACATAAATATGTTGGCTTTTGAAGAAGAATCTTTTCAACTTTCACTCTTCAGCATCAAGATATTGAGATTTGAGTTGAAATGGAGTGGTTTAATATACAAACACTGTCCACACACAAAATACATGGAGATTATTTCTTTCCCCTTAGTCAACGCATTCTCAACTTTGTGACAGCAAATCATTTTAAACCTCAAGTTTTCAGGGGGACATCAAATTTCATAAAAAGTTAAATTTATAAGTAACAGGAAAAGCAAGAATAATTCTTACCTCAAATTGCATATTAGTCGTGAAAACACCTCTAAGATTGAGGGAGAAATTAATAGTGCCATGTATAGCCAAGCATTTGAACAATTACAAAGATTATATTATCAGAAATGGTTCAAAAAAGATTCATGAGCATAATATCAAACACTTAGTGGGCAAGGATCTTTAGAAAGTTTTCAGTCTAAAAGCAAGAAGCAAGAAATCATTACCTTTCCTGGGAAAAACAACTCGACCGAGTAGAAAGAAACTTAACAGGATGCCCAACAAAATAAGTTACTTGCTTATCTTTAGTAGCTTCTTCATGCAGACTCATATTCATTTGCTCTTCTCCTTCCTTGCTACTCTCTTCTAATCTCAACCGATTGGCCTCTTTTCCCTTGCAAGAAAAATTAAAAGCAGTAAAAAAAACAAAAAAGAAGCGGTAGGAATGACATATATCGAAATAAGAAAGGAGATGGAAAAAATTTTGACCTAAGTATTTACTTTGAACAAAATGATTCTCGTCAGGCTCGGCGGCTCCTCTTCTGGAGATCTTTGCTTTCACTTTGAAAAGGATATGAAAAATGGAAGAGAAGATTCAAAACGATCCATGAGTCTTCTCCTTCCTCTCGTCTCTGCTCTTCTCCCCCCGTGACCGACTGACCGCTTGTTTCTCAAATTTTTCTCCCCTTTTCTGTCCGGGAGTTCTGAACTCAAAAGGAGAAATCCATGCTAGCTCTACCCGACCCGATAAACATAACACGTGTTGCAGAAATAAGTGGGTGCCATAAGTCAGACATGCAAGGCACCACGATTTTTTCTCTTTCTTTTTTATGTTTTTGAATTGGGGAGACGTGTTTGAGATAAACCCCCGGGATTGTTTTTCCTGGATGGGGTTGATATAAGAAAAAAATGGTGAGGAACTTTTACCAAACCAAAATCAATTATGAAGGATTAAACCCTTTAATTTCCTTTCAAATATAGAATAATATAATATAATATTATAAAGAATAAATAAAGAACAATAAGATTTAGAAATGAAATTACAACAAAAAGGGTCTAAAGATGTTGTCTTATTAATTTGGTTAATTAAGTATGGCTTTTTGGTCATTTCAATCTTGGTTGTTTTTTTATTTTCATAAACTTTTAAGGGTATTTTTGACTTTCTAGTATTTTAAATTATAATATAATATAATATAATATAATATAATATATTTATAAATTGTTTGGTATAGTGGTCTATTTAACATTACTAGTCCTCACTTTCACATGGCGTTGCACGTGACCCAATCTGTTTTAAATTGAATTAAGATTAAAATCTTAAACATACTACTAAATTTTTTTACAAAAAAAAAGCATACTACTAATTTTGTCCTAAAGAAGCCTATTGTTAGAGCTAGTAAAATTTCACCCGAGTGCAGGTATTCGACTCGAACACCTAAAACCAAACCTAATCCAACTCGATTCGACCAAAAATTCTGCTCAATCCGAAACCGAAATGACCTAACCCCAAATCCTTAATGACCCGAACCCGATCAACCCGTGGGATTAATATGAAATTACCCGAATTCGAAAAGACCTGAACCTGAAAATCGAAGGCTCAAACCCGAAATTATTAGAACCATATGACCCGAAACCGAAAAAGACACGAACCAAAATTGACCCAAACCTAAAAAACCTGACATTTGAGCGATCCGAACCCAACTCAACCTGAAACCGAAAATTAATCGACTTGATCAGCCCATTTGTATATACATTGGGTTTTACTATCAAAGTAACAAAAGAAATTATCCCACATAAAAGAAAAATATTAACAAAGTAAAAAAACAAATTTAAATATCAACTAAAAAATTAATTATTAGTCAAATAAAATAATTGCACGTCAGGAAATAATAAATTTTAATCATAATACATTAAAGTCATGGTTTTAAAAATCGGACCGGACCGGCCGGTCCGACTGAGTACCGGACGCCTCTCCGGTCCGGACAATATACCAAGTTTCTGGTCTGCCAACAAGTCAACAACTGAATTTTAACTGGTTCAACCGGCGGTTGGACCGTAGATTCGGACTGGGTTTTGACCGGTTTTAGACATGTTGACTTAAATTTAAAATTTAAAATTTTGAAAAAAGATTTGCTGGTAGTAGAATTTGAACCCATAACATAGTAATAAGGTTATAAACCACTTAACCACTATATGAGAATGCTTTTTATGTCATTGTTATGCAACAATTAATATTTATTATATATAAAATTCTTGTTTTGACCTAAATCGCCCTTATCAGACCGGACTGGCGATTGGACCGGTTGGACCGTCGACCGGAACCTTTACCGGTTCCATGATTAGTCCGGTTTTAAAAACCTTGATTAAACTATCAAATAGAAAGATGTCAATCAAAATAACTTTTCAAATTAAAATGATAAAAATAAAATAATTATAAAATATTAAATTTAATTAAATGAAAATAGAATTTTAATAGAATAAAACTATATATTAAATAATTTTAATATATCCAAATTTTATTGAAAAATAGTAAAATGGTAAAATATAGTAATTATAAAGATATTAGATTTAATTGAATAAAAATAGAGTTTTTAGTAGAAAACTACAATAGTTAAGCAATGGTATTTAAGGAAATATGTTTGAAAAATAAGGGTATAATAGGCAATTCAAAAGTTTTACAAAATTCGTACTTTTATATATAGTATAGATATAATTTTCGTTCTGAATATCCGATCAAGGTGGTTCAAGTGTCTATTAAAAGGTTGTTCCATGATCTATAACTTTCATGCAAGACTCGAAAACTAAATTTAATGTTTCAAGTATCAAAAAAGCTTTCGAAAAATGAGTTGTTTCGGTTAACGGGAATCGACGATCCACTTAATATTACATTACTTTTACTCCGGATGTCTCATTGAGGTGATTCAAGTATTTGTTAAAAGGTTGTTTCGTAATCTGCAACTTTCATGAAGGACTTCAAAGCTAAATTTATAAAAAATACTTCTCAAAAATTTATTTTTCGGTGTATTGTATATATACTAAATTTATATTGGTTATAGAGTAAACTTAATGGGATCCTTATAAGTCCAAATTTATCAAAACACATGACTTAAAGCAATTGGGCATCCTTCTCATTTGGCAAGCCTATTGTTGAAAATTAATTAAAAATTATAGCATATCAACTACAAAAACATATCGGCGCAGCGTAGCGCAGTCTCTTACCTAGTAATAATAACAATATATATAAGAAATTCTAACTCTTTTATATTATTAATTATTATTCATATAATATAATATAATATAATATAATATAATATAATATAATATAATATAATATAATATAATATAATATAATATAATATAACTCTATACAAATAAGTCAAGCATTTTTATGAAGTTTTAAATTTTGATGGTGATGGCATGGGAACCCATGAAGACCAGCTTGAATCCAATCACTGCCTCTTCAATCTTCTTGATTCTTTTAATATATATCTTAATAAATTCCGTCTTAGTTGTTTTGGCTGTGAACTTGGATCTCCAAAAACGCCGTGGTGCTATGGCCAAGTAGTTTCTTCTTTTTATGGAATGCTGCTTTCTTAAGGTACCGGCTAGATCTAAATAACCTAGAGACAACTGTCAACTTGATAGCTACTCAACAAGGGGATTTAGTGAAGATGTTTACGAACATGATGACCATGTTTTCACAAAATTTCATGCAGCCACCTTCATGCATAACTCAAGGATGTATGAAAAAGCATACAAGAGGATTGAACAAGACACAAGGGTATGGAATCAAATCAATTGAAGGAATTCGACAGTGGTATGAACAAAAGATGGAATTATCTGATGTTTCATCTCCGCCTTCAATATCACCACCTTCAGTACCTGTTTTCCCTGCTATACCACCACCAGCTGCTGTATCTAATGTACAAGAGCCACGTGACATGGAGATTTCAAACAACAACGAGGAGAACTCAGTCAGTAGCAAGGAGGATCAACCTACTTCATCACCAAAAGCCTCTCAACGCTTTGTAACAAGAGAAGGGAGATTTAAGGGGATGAAAATATTGGAGACCATTTAGCGTCCACCACCATTTCTTCAAAGATTTGCACCGCAAAGAAAGACATGCAGTGAATAAAATCAGCTTGATCCACTTCGAAAGATGGAGGTAAACATTCCTTTAATTGCTGCAATTAAAGAAGTTTCTAAAGAACGATGGAAGCACGTTGACTTGGTAGAGACTACACAAAGATATTAAGAGCCAGAGATTGAAGTGACATTGTCATGGGAAAAACCTATCCATTCTGAATCAAGTAAGATTGAAGGTGAATTTCATGATGTCGCTGACATCACAATCGTGAAGGAAGTTGAAGGAGTGTCAAGCGAAACAAGAGATGATTTGGAACCATATGAACTTGATTTGTAAGACTCCTTTCAATTTTTCTTCATTGATGACGATGATGAGCCATGCAAAGTTTGCGTCCTTGCTCTACCAAAAGAGGTTTCCAAGATTGTGCAAGAAGAACCAGAAGAACTAAAAGAAGATATCAAGATGGACATCCCTCTACTTTCACTTCCACAATTCGCAGAGCCCAAAGACGAACCACCAAACGATGAACAACTCGGACATCTTAGTCAAAAGACACAAGTGTGCGAGATTTTGTTGATAACCAACTTTTGGAACATGAAGATCATGATTTCTTGGGAATCAACAAGCTTCTTAAGTCTGAATGCTTTGGAGAGATCAAACACGAGGAATGGATATCCATGGATCAATTCTTTTTGGAGGACAAGAAAATTTGCCAACACGAGAACACTTTCCAAACGCAAGAAGGAAGCAATGCCAATCAATGCCGAAAGCACCCATTGCATCAACCTCTCATGGCAACAAAGATGGCATTGTCATTCCCAGCCATTCATGGAGTCGCCCTCAACAAAAGTGGTGATTTCTTTCCTTATCTTTTCTTTTATCTTTCATATTTTTATGCTCATATTCTACCTATTTCACCATACTTGCCTTTTGCTTTGAAGTGGTATGATCCACCCTAACAAAGGGAGATGAAGGAAAGTCTAGCCAAAGACATTAAAAAAAGGCGCTGCTTAGGAGGCAACCCAAGAATTTACTAACATTTTACTTTCCTTTTAGTTTTGTTTTTCTTTTTATTTTTAGTATTTCTTATTAAGAAAACAAGGCGAGCAAATGGAGCTTACGTTCTTGAACAATTGCAAGGAAATCGAATGGAGCATATGCTTGGAAAATAGAGAAGCTTTCTTAAACTCAACTCTATTTATTTTTCTTGCATTACATTGCTTTGATTGATTATTGCTTTTATTACTTGCCTATTCCTTGATTTGAATAAGTTGTTTACTTTTGTATCTTATTTGTTATTTTCTATGGTTTAATTTGGATCTTTATTATGACTCATATGCTATGATTTCTATGATTGATGCTAGGATTTGCTTGAATTGCTTGATTGGGTGCACACTTTCTTTGTGAGTCAAGTCTTTCATTAGCACATTCATCTATTTTTAAAAGGAAACCACACTTTTTACACATTTGCATTTACATGATTTTTCCAAAAATTTCATGATTTTTGATTTTTTGTTAAAATTCATACATAGATTCATACATTAAGGACAATGTGTATTTTAAGTGTGGGGGAGAGAATCTACATGCATAGATCCATGCCATAATTTTTTCGAAAATTTTGAAAATTTTATGCATATATTAAGAAGTTGATTTGATTATGATTGATGAATGCTTAGAATTTTTAAGAATACCTTATTCATTGATTGATTTTTAGCATATCATTTTATTTCTTAGAATTAAGTATAATTAGAGTTTGTGATAAAAACTTATTTATTTATTGCTTCTATAATTATCTATTTCTAGAACTTGTGTTTAATCTTGTTGAAATTACAATTATGAAAGTATGTTATGGATATGTCAAGAACAAGTGTGGGGGATTACTTATATAAAATGATACGAACCTAGTTGTGTTGGATTCAAATCTACCCTTGAATTCCTCCAAAGATCAACTTGAAACTTCAACTTCTAGATTTGATGACGATCAATTTCCCTAACTAGCTCTTCTTCTTCGTTCATTGCCTCTAGATGGATAATTAGACCTGCAATTATCAATCTAAGATCACAAGATTCACAAACAATTAAGCAATCACAATGTAATTGTTTGCTAGGACTCTACAAGATTGAAGAACCCTAAAGTATGCTCAAGCTAGAACAATGAAGCTAAATAATCGATTGGGTGAATAAACCTCATCTTTTATTGAAAACTTAACTTGATTTACAAAGGCGGGGGGCGGGGGTCGATGCCCTTATATAGGAAAAGGGTCGACCAAAACTATCCAAAATAAGCCCTATAGGCGGTTTACAATGCCTTGGGCGGCAAAATTAAGGAAAGGACAAGGAAATAGCCTAATCCAAGTCCAACTAGAAAAAATAAATAAAAAGGAATAAATAAACAAGGATTGGACTTAGTCAAACAAGGCTGTCGAAACGTTCGGGTCCGGGGAACCCTGTCGAAACGACGTTGGAAATGGAGTCGCCACTAATCTTTTTTCTAAGGTGTGATTAGCCACCTAAAGGCCACTTAAGCTAAGTTGAGTCCAAAAGCTCGGCAGTAGACCCACTAAACCTAAGGTCCGATTTTGTAACCTAAATTTAGGTCCGGGAGTCGATTACGCTCGGGGAAGGATTAGCACCCCCGAGTCGCCCGTCAAGTGACGGTACCTCTAGTCTAACTAGATCTACTGGGTCGAAAAGAAAAGTTGGTTGCTTTTAATTCTAAATCTTGATTTTTATTAGAAAGGGTTATAAAAAGAAAATAAAACCATTTTTGAAATCGATGTCAAGAATTCGAAGAATGTAATCGAACACTGTCAATCAATTCTGTTACGATTCTCTTTCACTGTTTGTTCTCTTGTTGAGTCTTCCGCAACGGGAAGAGATTTTGAAAATGCTGTGGCAAAATCTTTTACCATCTTTGTTTTTGAAAAACTTGATCAATTTTATTAATTTCCAAAATCTTCTTTTGGATTGCTTGATTAAGAAAACATTCTTTTTTGAAAACACTTACCTTGAAAACTCTTGAATTACCCATTTCTTGATTTTTGAAAATTGAATGAGAGAACATGCTTAAAAAAACACTTTTGGAAAACGCTTTTGATTTTTTTTTTTTCATCTTTTGTTTATTTTTCTCCAAGTTTGGACCTTAATACTACGTATGTATGTACGAAATGATGGATGCAAAGTCTGGTTTATTAGTTGATTAATAAAAAGGAGTTTATTTGAATTGGCCTTCACGAACCTAGCCCGGCCCCCCGGGGATATTCGTAAAGATCATTCAATCTCGGGGCGAAATCTCGAGAGGTCGTGCCCGAGCACCTTTACCCGAGATTAACCTGTCATAGTTAAAACGCCTCTTTATTAATCGAAACTTATAATGGTGGCATGAAATGCAAACAATTATGATAACCGAAAATAAATATGACATGCATGTGTTAACTACTAATTACCGAACTAACTTAAATTAATTACAAGCCCAAATTGATTTAAGTAATAAACCAAAAGAAATTAAAAAGCTAAAGGGCGATTTGGACAAACTGGGGACCTTTCTGCACATAGAGTAATGATTGAGCCAAAAACAACCCTATTTGTATGTCTATTTTACTATGTTTTTGGATCTATTTATGCTTAATTATATGCTATTTTGATGATAATTGTGTTTTAAGTTCTTAAGTGATGTGAAATTGAGAAATTGTTATTTTTCACCTCTTTTGGAGCTATTTTGATGACTTTTTACACAGATTTTAGCAAAGCAATTTTGAGCATAAATTTGGAGATTCGAAGTTCGTGTTTCAAGACTTATTGAAGACTAAATTGGAGATTTGAAGATTTTGAAGAATTATTTCAAGAAGCAAGGATTGAAGATTGGAGCTTTAATTGAAGACAAGCCATGGATAAGTTCTCAAGCTTTGGTATTTATGGATAATTTATGTGGGAAAATAGTTAGCCCATATAAAATATTAATTGGAATTAAAATCCCAATTAATAACTCCTAAATCCAAGGAAATATCCAAATCCCGTAGATTCCCGATTCTAGTCCTAACAGGATTAGGATTCAGGCGCAGTTTTGGTAGAAAAATCATAACTTTCTACTCAGACCTCCGATTGAAGCCCATGAGTACTCGTTGGAAAGCTGACTCCGAGATCTACAACTTTCTTTTGAAGTCCAAGACCCAGTTCTGCCATTTTCAAGCCCAAAAATGCCGTCGAAGTCACTACACGAATTCAGCAAAAATTCAGGATCCTATTTTGACTTGGATTCTACTCTAGGAAGACTTTTAATTTAACTTGGAGTCCAAGTTAGACCCTTAAACCGTCCTAGACTTCTTTCCAAGTTAGGATTGGAATTCCTAGGGTTACTTCCACTATAAATAGGCACCTTAGGTCTAGGTTTTTAGAAGAGACACACATACAAGTAGATCTAGAAATTATTTTGTAGAATTGTTGAAGTTTTGGAGGACAAAAGCCCTAGTGCCGCCGCCGCCCTCTTCTTCCATCCATAAGATAAGTTTTTCTTCTTATTCTTTGGATGCTCACTCAATTTATGAGTGAGTAATCATTTTCTTTACTCCAATGTAGAATTTAATTGATCTCTTGACATATATATTGGTGAGATTTTGTGTTTATATATGATAATTGTTAGAGTATTCTTTTGATCTCTGTTTTAATTTTATGTTGATTGTTTTGATTGATTGAGCCGACACTTTCATGATAAATTAAGTTAGCATTAGCTAGATCAAGTCGAGGATTGACGTTCCGGCTTGGTTGTTTGTAGCAATTGGGGGAGGACGGAAGTCCCTTCCAAGGGAGATAAGGAACTTTGAGTGAGAAATTGCTCTTTGTGCTTGTATAAATTACTAGTTCTTAATGCTTTGATCCCTAGCAAATCTTTAAGGCTTGACGGCTAATTGATTAGTTAGGAGGAAAAAGGGGTAATTTAAGTTTTGACGAGTAATCTTACCTAATTAAGGTGATTTAGGATTTAATTCCGACAAGCTATTCTATGATTTCATAATTATTAGATATCAATGATCCATGTTATAATTGTCAAGAGGGATATTAATTCTATGTTGGAGGTTTTTATTAATTGTTTTCTTGATTATTCACTGCTTTCTTGTTAATTGTTTTCTTTAATTTTCTTGATTGTTCTCTTGATTAATTTTAATTGTTAGTTTGATTAGGTTTAATTTCACTATAAAAATTCTCTTTAATTTGTTTAATTGTTTTAAGAAAAAGATTAATAACCTATTTCTCTGTGGGTTCGACCCCTACTTTCCCTATCTGCTTTAGTTAGGAATTTGTTGGGAATTTTATTTTTATGATTTGCTGACGACCAATCATCGTTGATCCATCCTAAACTATAAGGTTTAGGGTCTTTGGTGGTGGGTAATTGCATCTCCTTCACTAAGTAAACACTAGCTATGTTGGTACAACTTCCACCATCAATGATCACACTACTAGGTTTCCCATTCGCATACATCCTACTATGAAACAAGTTCTCTCTTTGATTGTGCACATCTTCTTTCACAAAAGCACTCAAAGTCTTTCTAGCAACCAAATTCTTAA